>JBBPQU010001091.1:0-11393 GCA_038092655.1 Boletus sensibilis
AATGCACAGTATTGGTCTGTTGATTGTTCTAGAAATTGGCGTGAAAGACGTGCCAGTTTTCGGCGCAGCTTGGCCTCTTTGTCTTCCTGATGATATCATTAGTCACATTGCAAGAGAAACACTGGTGGAGGGTGGCCTGGGGGTTGAAGTACCTCTGATTCCTTGACATCTGGTCGTCTTCGCTTTACACCACGAATGTTCTGCTCAGGCAAAGGCATAGTTCGTGTGCGCTGGGGTACTCTTGATGGTCAAGTCGGACCGTGTCGCTGACCTAATGACGATGCTATACTTTACAGGTAACTGCAGTCAGGCTTGCTAATTCGTGCCGATTCCGAATCTCCCACTTGTGATGTCGGACGAACCCACAGACGAAGGAAAACTATTCGGGTCCTTTGAGCGCCGCGATGAATTTGTTTCCCTTCAGAATACATTGCTGGCGTTCGACTTGACAGCCGAACCCACTGTCGAAGAGACCAGAGTCGAGTTCGACATTTTACGGAGGATTAGCCTGATAGTACGTATGCTCGTCGATAATGTCTCATAGCGTCAACAATCGAACGTCGAGCAGCTAGCCGAGTACCAAGAACAATCTTATCTCCTGGACCCTTACCTCGAGGACCTCGTCATCCCCGTTGCAGAATGCTTGAGAACACATGCCAGAGCGTGCACATCCGACTTATCTGTCACATCCTCCATGACTCGAGTAGGACGTCTGGCTGATTTGCTGTACGATTACATCAAGTTGAGAGGGTACAAAACGATCAGTCAGTGATTCTGTCCATCCCACTGTAATCAGCACTGTGTCCTTAGAGTGAGCAGCTAGGTTTTTCCCTCATGAAATCGCGGACGTGACCATCGCCATTGACTTTATTCGTTTGCCCACCGGGCCCGCTGCTCATCCATCTCAATGGTCCCTGCGTTATGTCGTGCTGTTGTGGCTCTCTCTTGTGTGCAGGATCCCATTTGATCTAGATCAGTTCGATGAACCCGGCCACAAAGGGCGAACGGCTAGTACACTTGAAGCCACCGGAAAGCGGTATCTGGACCACGCAGGTCTAGAGCGGGAAGGCGCAGCAGTGCTCCTTTCACGACTATACATGCGGTAGGTTCTACCGTATGATTTCGGGGAAGTGCTAAGATGAGTATAGAAAGGATGCCAAACAACAATTATCAGCCTTCCTCACGTGGTCCACCTCTGTGCTGCAGGAAACGAAGCAACTTCTGTTGGTGAGTGTGTTATAGTTATCATCTGTCTGGCCTGACGACTGTAGGCTATTGGTGTCTTGCAAGTATTGTGTGAATTTATCAAGTCTGGAGCTCTGGAGGAGTCCCGCTCGGCCACTTCTACACTGTTAGAAATATCGGAGAACATAGGGAAGAGCGAGGCTTTGATGAGCAATACCCTGATTCGCAAATACCGGGCAAAACTGTTATCAAGGGTAGGGCTCCGACTGATTTCTCCCAGAACCAATAACTCCAGGATCAACGGCTAGTGTGTTCTTGTGCGCAGGGAAAGTATAGCCTGAGACGTTCCACCAGTTCGCGCATTGGAAGTAATGGAGGCTCAGGAGAGAATCCAAATAGATGACGAAGATGATGACATAGACGTTCCGGAGGAAATCGAAATCATCTTACAAGCATTATTTAACTCCTTGCAAGACAAGGTAATTCAGCGCCGTTGCCTATTGCCTTTTAGTTGAACCTCTCTCTTGATAGGATACTGTAGTTCGATGGTCAGCGGCCAAAGGTATTGGCAGGCTTGCGGAGCGTCTACCGCATGACTTCTCAGCACAAGTCCTTGAAACGATATTAAACTTATTTTCCATACACAGCATCGCGGGTGCTTCCGTCTACGACATGTCATCTGTCGCCGAGGCGACATGGCATGGTGCGTGTCTGGCGACCGCCGAGATGGCACGCAGAGGCCTCGTGCAACCATCGTTGTTGCCGCAATTGCTTGATTGGTTATCCAAGGCAAGGGCACGAGCCTCGATGGGATATAGAAGTTTATTTAACGCCCAACAGGCCCTTTACTTTGACATTCGTAAGGGTGCACATTCAATCGGTTCCAACGTGCGAGATGCTGCAGCCTACGTCATCTGGGCATTGGCGAGAGCTCAGGATGCATCCACCCTTTCCCCGCATGCTGTCAAGCTAGCACAGAACCTTGTTTCTGTCGCTCTTTTCGATCGTGATGTATCCATACGCAGAGCCGCAAGTGCTGCATTCCAAGAACACGTAGGCAGGATGGTGCGGCGCTGTTATGTTTCCTACCTACTCAAGCACTCTGACCATTCTCTTGCGGGTTCAGGGTTTGTTTGCTCATGGTATCGACGTGCTCCGTAAAACGGACTTTTACTCTGTGAACATACGGCGCAACGCGTTCCTCACAGCGGCTCCACAAGTAGCTGAGTACGTTGACCTTTCGCTGAGTTTCGGTGCCCTCCCATTTTCACTACTTGTGTGGCAGGCATATCGAATACCGATCGGGTCTCATCGACCACCTGGTTTCGATTACGCTGCGTCACTGGGATGTTGCGATGAGGCAGTTGGGTGCCAAGTCCTTGAGGCTGATATGCGAGATCGACCTCGCGTCACTGGGGCCGACATGCGTATCGCGATTAGTAAGTCACGATTCTTAAGTTACCGGTTGTATTGAACCCGGACTGGTCAGGCACTACTACTGCGCTCGGTGGATCCTACGGATATCCACGGTGTAATGTTGGCGCTCGCAGAACTCGCTGATGCTTATCAACGACGATTTGGTCCAGAAGGGGACGAGAAAAGACGAGAGGTCAGTCAAACCACTATGATATCACATTTACTTATCAGGACATCCCCTGTACAAGATTTTCGGTTTCATCGGACATGTCCCAAAAGATATTATCCTTGCGCCTCGGAACGAGCAAGTGCTCAGTGCAACTTGCAGTCTCATTGCCGTCAGTATCACCGAGCAGGAAGCACAGCGACCCCAAGACCAATCACTTGTCCCGGATTGGCGTCATCTCGTCGATCAAGGGCTCCGCCACAGGGGTATTAACGTGCAAGAGGCAGCTGCAAGCGCAATGGCCACGATGAGTTCTCTCGTGGACTGCTCTGTGTTGATGCAAAGATAAGTCCTTTTTTTTGTATATCGGGCATGTACTGTGCGGTGTATACTGAATTTGGACGGCTTTTCCGCACATTGATCAAGGAATTCAGACACGGGCTCCCATCGTTGCAGCAGAGTTTGGGGCATGTGTTGGGTGTCGTCGACTACAATGCGTATCCTCATGTTCTCCCTGAAGTGGTGGATTACTTGCTGGAAAGCATCAATTCAGAGGTGAGGAATTGGATTCCATTCCATCCACAGTCTCCGCGTGTTACCCTCATTAAACCGGTGATTACAGTCTGCAGCTAGAATAACAAATGTCGAAGCGCGCCGAAATTGTTACCTCGCTATCCCGAAGATCTTCGCAAACATAACGCCGAGGTTAGCGAAACGTACGTTCCACTCCTGATGTGGATATATTGCATGTCTTATCACCCAGGTGTAGATTTCCGATCAAGTAAGGTCTGTGCTTTGTTCGATGCACTGGATAGTGGGCTGGAGGACTACACTACGGACGAGCGTGGAGACGTGGGATCCTGGATACGCATCGCTTGCGTCCGCGGCTTGAGTTCAGTCATCGAAGATTTATTCCGCATTTCTGGCAGCCTGCCGGATTTTCCTTCCTTTTTACCTCCCCACAGATACCACGCTGCCATTGGACGTATTCTTCGGCAAGGTGTAGAAAGGCTCGATAATGTCCGCCAGATTTCTGGCGAATGTTTTATGCGCATTTTGAAGCTCCAGCTCCCTGCTACGGAACATGCAGAAAAGTGGAGGATAAAAAATAGCGATCTGATGAAAGAGTTATTTTTCGCGTGAGTAATTTCCTGAAGGAACAGATACATTCGATGAACAATGTTCTGCAGAGAGAGCGGCAATGACAACAACAGCTGGAGTGATGGTGGGTGGTTGTTCCCAAAGGCTGTCAAGATCCTCCAGATACCTGAGTATCGGAGATCGCTGTTAAGCGGCCTAGTGTTGAGCGTCGCCACGAGGACGGGCAGTACAGTGTGTTGCTTTCCGCTGTAGTGGGTTTCGACAGCAGGCTAACATCTTATTGACTTAGCAACGGCCTGCATCAGCGAGTCTCGCTAGTTATACGAAAACATTACCCCTGACTGCTTCCTCTGAGGTGGAATACAGCCTTTCAGAATTTGCAAGCGACCTTGTCGGTTTGGCTCAGTCAAACCCGACTTCCAACAATATCGTAATACCAGTCCTGCAGACATTCAATATGTTGTTTGAGGAGGATGCCTTGGTGTCTCTCTCGGAATCTGAGAGGGGTGCCGCATGGTAAGCCGGCTGTATTACAGTGGCGTGCATGCTAACTGATATTGTGTAGTGTTGAGGCCTTGTTGTCAATCTCCTGCAAAAACGTGTTGCGTGTCAAGAACGTCCAAAGACTCCAGGAGTCGATGAAGACGTAAGTCACAATTCATTAATGCGGGTTGTACCGAGGCGATCCCTCAAAATGGCGGTGCTACAGAGTTGTCAACCTCTTGACGCTTCCTTCGGTTGCGAAAGCGTGCCTATCCAAAATCGCCGAGTTCCTTACCCATCCTTACCCCAGAGTATGTATCTTTCCCGATCACCAGGGAGGGAACTATATACGTGCCTGCTTAGGTTCGATCGAGCACCGCCGAGCATCTATACATTGTGCTGCAGAGCAAGGATCTAGGTTGGGAAGCAGACGAGCAAGCCGAAGAAGTTCTTCTCGAAACGGAATGGTATGATCTATTGAGTGAATGGTTTCTGACCCAAGTTGTGAAGCTGAGTGCGTGTTTGACAGGTCGTCTGGGGATGTGGATAAGGTGAAGGGTGTGGCACGAGGCCTGGTGGATGCACTTGCGTCAGGAATGAACGCGTTGTAATGTAGCACCATTCGTGAATTACTAGAAAAGCTGGTGTGCACCAGTTGCTCAGTACCAGCCGTTTCGGGCGTGGGAATATCGGCTGCGTGCCATCCGACTCGGGGACGGCGAGCGCAAGTTGGAGAGTGCGGCCACAACATATCACAAGTCATGGTTGTCGACCCTCGCATCGCTGACAGAGAGTTAGCTGCAATCAACGCCGCTGCCGTGACACGCGAATATCGCGTGCAACCTCATCTCGGTATGTTTCCTACAAACTTGTCCGTTCTTGCCTTGGTGCGACACCATTTGTCTAGATTATCGCACTGTATCTGCCATCAACGGGTAAACACCAGATTAAAGTGTGTCCATGTATCTCAAGTTGATCACTTCGCAGGCCGCTTGTTGTACTGGACAATGTCAAGGTAGAGACCACGAGACACTTGACGCGATAACGGGGCTAACTCCCGATTAGTTCCCTTCGTACAATGAAATTGTACAGTTGACCCTTCCAGACGGATCCAAGAGAGGTGGTCAGGTGCTGGAGGTCCAAGGGAAAAAAGCCATTGTACAAGTCTTCGAGGGCACATCTGGGGTAGACGTCAAAGCCACTCATGTCGAATTTACGGGCAGCAGCATGAAACTTCCCGTCGCCGAAGACATGCTGGGTCGCATCTTTAACGGTTCTGGAAATCCCATCGACCAAGGCCCAAAAGTCTTTGCAGAAGATTACCTCGACATCAATGGTGAGTTTATTCCGAGATTATCGCGTCTCGTGCCCCTACAAGGTTTAGTTTAGGCTCGCCGATCAACCCGTACTCTCGGATATACCCTGAGGAGATGATACAAACTGGGATTTCCACAATCGACACTATGAATTCCATTGCCCGCGGACAGAAGATCCCTATCTTCTCAGCCGCAGGTTTACCACACAACGAGGTAGCCATAATGTCGACTTCTTTGTGTCTATCTCTGACGCTAACGTCAGATTGCTGCGCAAATTGTACGTCAAGCCGGCTTGGTGAAGCGTCCCACGAAGGATGTGCATGACGGTCACGAAGACAACTTTTCGGTGGTGTTTGGTGCTATGGGTGTCAACATGGAAACAGCACGGTTCTTCAAGGAGGACTTTGAGTCCAACGGAAGTCTTGATCGAGTTACACTGTTCCTTAACTTGGCCAACGATCCTACCATTGAGCGTATCATTACGCCTCGACTTGCGTTGACGACTGCCGAATACTACGCCTACCAATTGGAGAAACATGTCTTGGTTATATTGACGGACATGTCGTCGTATGCAGATGCCCTGCGTGAAGTGCGTTTTGATACCTTGAACGATTGGATGCTTCTATTGGTTGTGTCGTCAACTCATTTCCTGATGGCAGGTATCGGCAGCCCGTGAAGAAGTGCCTGGTCGTCGAGGCTACCCGGGGTACATGTATACTGACTTGTCGACAATTTACGAACGTGCTGGTCGTGTCGAGGGGCGGAACGGTTCGATTACTCAAATTCCCATCCTCACCATGCCCAACGACGGTGCTTCTTTTCCACAATTCCCAGGCTCTGGTGACTGATACCGATCATGCAGACATAACACACCCCATTCCTGACCTCACAGGATACATTACCGAAGGGCAAATATTCGTCGATCGTCAATTGCACAACAGACAAATATATCCCCCCATTAATGTGCTACCATCACTTTCGCGGTTGATGAAGAGAGCGATCGGCGAGGAACTCACGAGGAAAGACCATGGTGACGTATCCAACCAGCTGGTGCGTTGTGCCTTGATTCACTCATGGCGTTTTTTATTCACGAAGCCACGTGTATGTAGTACGCCAAGTACGCGATAGGGAGAGACGCTGCTGCCATGAAAGCGGTGGTGGGGGAGGAAGCATTGTCGGGTGAGGATAAGTTGGCATTGGAATTCCTGGACAAGTTTGAGCGGCAGTTTGTCGGGCAAGGTGAGAGTGATCTATAACTTTGCTGTGGAGTGTGGTGGCTCACGTGATGTATGTAGGACCTTATGAATCACGGACGATATTTGATTCACTGGACTTGGCGTGGACGCTGTTGCGCATCTTCCCGAAAGAGCAGCTGAACCGCATAAACCCGAAGATTATCGCAGAATTCTATGGGCGGAAGGCGACGAAGAAGGCAGCCGAAGAGGTGGATGGGAAGCTTATTGATGCGTAGATAATCATGTGGAGGATTCGAGCTCTAATATGGTGTTATCTGTGCGGAGTATCCGACGGAGCGGACATCGATAAGATGGATGAGAGTGCAAAGTCAATCATACGTTTCAGACCGCGGACAGCGAACGTGGGTAGTAAGCCGAGGTATGGCAATGGGCGGTTCATAAACAGGACACGTTTCGTAGCGAATTAGGCATCCGTGGAGGATAGTACGGAGGTTTTGCTCCATCGATCTTGACTCGCGATCCTCATTTTATTATTGTCAGGTCAGCCGGACAGCGTGGCAGCCTGCCAGTGCCGCAAACCTTGGATTTTTACCCGCTTTGACCTCCTTCCGTCACTCACTTGCACCACCAGGTATCTGCCAGGCAACCAGGGCATCCCTCCATTGGCCTGCCGCCCCATCTCATTCCTGTCACCCTTCCTCCTGCACGCCAGGTCTGTTTCCGTCGTGTCCTGATCCCATGTGTTCGCCCTGAGTCTCACCAACTTCGGCTGTTCTCTTCACGGCACTTATATATCCCCCCCTCCACACTCCTCACCTTCTTCTTTTTATCTCGAGCTCGTCAGCACCCACAAAGTCCCTCCCTCCCTCTATGAGCGACCTTGGCCATCATCTCCAGGAATTAAACTGCAGAAAACGAAAGGCAGACCCTGACGAAGATGCACAGCACCAGATCTCCAAATCCTCCCAGTCTCCCACCGATGCTATCCTAGTCGACCGCCCCTCCACTCCTCACCGTCCTTCTCATGCACCCAGGCAACCCCCCTCCAGCCCTTGGCTCTCCACCGACACCGCCCACGCAGTCTGGCCCGCAGAACATTCTCCGACAGACTCCCCTCCCGTCTCCCCACTTAACAGCGATCCCGTCCATGCGCGGTTCCACAAGCGTCCACGGATCGATACCGACCACCTTTCCAAGACCCACTCTCCTGGACCCGACAGACATCCGTCACCTCGAGCGTCATTGCCCCCTCACACCCCCACTCGCCGTTCCCGTAGAAGACCCGAACACCGCGAACCTCTCTCTCCGTCCCCACCCTCCTCCCAACCACCTGTTCTCAGCATCGAGCCGCATCTCCCGTCCCCAGGCAACCTGCATCCCGCTTTGCAACCTGCATTCCCGCACATAGATCTTACCTCCCCACATATACCATCCCTACATCCGCTGATCAATCGACAAACGCTCAAGGAGTTGGATTTGAGTGCGATCCTGCGTAATCCACAGCTTCGTATGTCTGTGCTCTTTCACACCTGTTACCACCTCGCTCATTCATTTCCAACAGGCCATGACCTCCTCTTCGATGCCGGGTTGCAGTTCCGACCTACCTCCGGTCGGAAAAAGCGCGAGCTCTCGGATAGGTACTGGCGTGCCGTCGCACAGGAACTTGAAACTGGGTGCACGTGCATATCCTTTGACATGCAATGGAGGCCATCGGAGTGTGTCTGTGTCTGTCGTCGCGTCCCTCTCCCCCCTCAGAACCCTGTCCTAACGTATTCGACTTCTCGCCGTGTTCTCACTCTCCGAATGCCCTCGCGCATCCGTCTACTGCTAACAGAATTCTTGGAAGTTCTCCTCTTCGTCATTCAACCTTTGACAAGTATCTCAGACACATACGCTAATCCTTCCACCTTCCAAGTACAAATCGAGAGACACGCTGCCCAAGCTGCGCATCTCCGATCCGTTTTTGACCCGGAGCTCATCCACCAGGAACTCCAGCACAATCTTTTCGATCCCTCTGGGCTCTTCATCATCATTGGTCAAACTCTGAAGAGCCACTGTGCACCGATGCGCGATCGTGCCGTCGATGCTATGGTCGAGGTTGCAAAGGCCTGTGCCCCTGGAGGTGGAGGCAGTAAAGCGGATGCCGTCAAAGCAGTGCGAATGTGTCTCGATATTTTGGAACTCATGAAACTCGTCTGTTCGTCCGATAGCTTCTTCGTTTTGCATGCTGACTTATGGATTAGGACATTGCCAACCATCAATTACAAACCCTGCGCCCTTTTCTCATCGACAGTTCGGGTCAGTATGAGCTCAAGGCTTTCAAAAGCCGCAAAGGATTGAGTTCGTCCCTTGATGTCACACGGGAATGGATCAAGTCATCCCACCGCCAGCTGCTCGCATCACCTATTTTCGTTCACCCCTCTTTCCCGTCTGGGTCGCTCCATTATGGTAGCCTTTCGCACACGCAGAAGACATACGTCAGCGTGCTCAAGGGCCTGACCAACCTCGTTTTCAACCCACCTTCCCCCGGACCATCAACTCCGCAGAGCTCGTCATCCACTGCCATCCAAGCCATGTGCCCATTGCCCTTGTACCCTGAAACCACTTATCTCGACAGCGCACGCCTATTGGTTTTAGCAGCCGATGCGACCGACATGGCTGCCGTGTACATGTTTCTGCTGCTGTACCGCCAGCTCGTGTTCTCGGATACCGGCGACCTACCGGGCGTTCCGCGAGATCAATCACGCGTGAGCGATGCTGAGCTCCTCAAACTCAAAAAGGAGATAAGAGATATCTCATCATCGCATCTCGGGCAGTGCTTCAAATATGGGAACATGGACCCATCTTCTATTTCCGATGTCGACCGCGAGAAATGGAACAAGACCAAGCAGGATATCGTGCTTCAGGTTGCACTCCGAGCCAAAGAAGCGCAAATCGGTTCTTCTAGTCAGCCACATTCGTCAGCGGACGGTCATATACCCCATTTCCACGCTCCCGATGAACGTGTGTTAAAGCTTGCCGAACGATGGTCTGAAACACATGTACGGCCGAACTCTGCACTCAGCACCATGCTCAAGAACAGAATTCGTGACGCAGTATTCAACCAAGTCATTGCCATTGCCTATCCACCTAGAGACTCGTTACCCCCTCACATCAAGACTGCTGAAAACGGGGCTTCTGTACCCTCAAGTTTGGCTTCAGGGATGGAACCCCTTGCTGACGAAATACGCTCGCTCGCAGAGCGACTTTCCCGCTTGGCGCATATACATCTCGGCGTTTACTTGCCGCTGTATGAACAGGAGGACATTTTATCCGCCATTACGATTGCATCCGCTTAGTTCCCTGCCTTATTTTCTAGACATCTGCCTCTCACTCACTTCCACTAGTATACCCATCATTGTTTCTATCTTGTCGGGCGTTCACTCACGGGTGCATTCTGATCGAGAACTTGAAGTAGCAGTAACCAACAGAACCAATTACCATAGGCAAATGATAATACCATTCCATGAACCTGAATGTAAGCTAGTATCGTTGAAAATACAGGTTCCCTTGAAACTATCATCTATGCAACCTTGCGTCGTTTCACTCCTCCTGACTCAACTGACCCTACTGGACGTCTTTTCTTGCCATTTGACCATTCGCTTGCTTCACTCCGGGGAAATGGGCGCGTTTTTTTCTCTTTTTGGCCAATTTTCTTTTGCTTCTTCTCTATTGCCTTCTTCACCGCCTGCTTTCCGCCAACCGATGCGATGGCATCAAGGCGGGCTTTCGCTAAGAGTTCTTTCTTTTCAGCTGTGAACGTTGAAAGACAAATAACGAGTATGTGAATGCCAAGAAGGTTGAGGCTGTATGCTGGGCTTACGCCGTTTCATCCACCACCCGGCTTTCCCTCGGTTTCTCTTCTCCTTTTCTGTCTGCTTGGCGGACTCTAGTGCCTTGAGTTCTACGCGTTCCCGATTGTCCAAGTTGACGGCGCTCTCCGCCCTCTTCATCGCACGTTCGAGCCGCTTCACTTCTTCATCACGATCCGCTCTCAGATGCGACGGGGAATTCACAAGAAGCTTGCGCGCGCGTTTCATATGCTCACGGAGGGTTAAGAGTTCATCATTGCGTAATCCTGACAGGAAGTCGTATTGTTGTTTGAACTTGGAGGGGTCGTAACGACCTGCTGCATGCATGAAACGCGGGTCCCTTGCTTTCTAACAACCAATGAACATTTGGGAAGAAGTCAGCAACCTGAAACACGTACTAGCAGCTTGTCGTCAACGACTACTCTCCGACGGCTCACCGAGCGTTTAGAAGTCACTTCGACAGGCCTACGGAAATGAATACATGTGACAGACATGGCAGGAACAAGCAGGTGCCTACGCGTGCTTATTCGTTCGTTTGGTTAGGTCATCCCTTGGTTTGGACGGTCGATCTGGTTTTTCCTTGCCTTTGACTGGATGAGGGAACAAGTCGTCGTCCTCCGACGCGCTGAAATCGCCTTTGGATTGCTCTTTGGAATCGGACTCAGTGTCGCTGAGTGCT
>JBBPQU010001092.1:0-11388 GCA_038092655.1 Boletus sensibilis
AGGTAAGAAATGGCGGGGCTGGAAATACGTTGCCGCTACCACCATGATATTTTCGAAAGACTTATTTTCCCCCGGATGACAGGACTTTGCAGTTGGGGTCTTGTGGCCATCTATAGACGTCTCACAGAATGGCAAGTACAACCACATCGTACGATGATCATGTCATTGCGTTGCTAAACTTGATCCCGTGGTCATGGGCCTTTCTTCCCTCCAGTTATCTTGTTATCTCCTTCGCTGTTCCTCACGGCGCGCCTTGAGGAAGGTAGCCAGGTCCAAATTTTTCCCTTGCATGGAAAAACCATCAATAAGGACAACTCGTTCCTGCCATCATTGGGTGATGCCCAAGAAGCTGGATACATCCGTCTGCGGGAAATTTCCAGAGGGCCGACTAAAAGTGCTCAGACAGACACGCCTGACTCCGGGAAGCGCAGAGATTGGCTTGCAATTTTACTGCGCGAACATCTTGGTAAGTGCTATACCCACTGCCACGACGAATCGTTGTGGCTGGCATGCTAACCCATTTCAATTGAACGTAATTTAGTTGGACTAAGGTTTATCACATCTTCCCAGATCGTGGAAGTTTCGTATGAAGGTCGACCTCGGAGATTTTCCATCGATTCCATCTCAGTGCGTCCACCCAAGACAGGTGACCTTGTCAGCTCCATCACAGAAGAAGTCAAATCGCTTTCCTTCCATTCCCAACCCCTTTTGTGGACAACAGGATGGGATACATTTGTCTGCATCCTGGAAAATGATACCGATCATCAAGTCGATTATCCTCACAAGGTAGGCTGTCACGGCGCTCTCCGAACTTGGGGATCCCGAATACAATGCTTACACGTGCGTGCCTTTCTAGCCAGACATTGAGACTCTTGAGCAAACAACACCATCTGATGCCTACGCCACGGTCGGAGGGCTTAACAAAACGATTGCGGAGATACGCGATTTAATCGAGATTCCTCTTACAAGACCGGAGTTGTTTGGGCATTTTGGCGAGTCACACCTGGGAGATGCTCATGATTCAGCTCACCCTCCAGTGATTATCTAGGTCTAAAGCCACCGCGGGGCATCTTGCTCCATGGTCCCCCCGGAACAGGCAAAACGCATCTGGCGCGTGCCATAGCTGCGTCTACGAGATCTTCTGTCATTATTATCAATGGACCGGAGCTGTCCTCGGCATACCATGGAGAGACTGAAGCGCGACTCCGAGAGGTCTTTCGAAATGCGCGTGCCAAAAGCCCGTGTATCGTCGTCTTGGATGAGGTTGATACACTGGTCCCACGACGCGAGGAGGGCGCTGGTGGAGAGGTTGAAAAGCGAGTGGTCGCGACTTTGCTGACAATAATGGACGGAATGGAAGATGAAGCGACCAGTGGCACCGCCGGAAGGGTTGTGGTTATCGGAACGACGAACCGGCCAAATGCAATCGACCCCGCACTTCGACGGCCTGGAAGATTCGATAGGGAGTTCGAGATAGGTAAGCAATAAACAAATTCTCAGCATCATGTGGACATTGAGATCGATATTATTGTTCTTTCTTCTCTGCTATATCAGGTGTACCGGATGCCGAAGCACGTTTAGCAATCCTGGAGGTTCTACTGGCTAAAATCCCTCATTCCATATCACAGGCCGACCTCGGTGCTCTCGCGGGTCGTGCACACGGATATGTTGGAGCCGACTTGAGCGCAGTCGTTCGCGAAGCCGGTACACTTGCAATCAAACGATGGGTGAATGCAAATGCGTCGTTGGGTTCAAGCGGAACAGTGATTCCTCGTTCTCTTAATCTCACCATTTCAGACCTCTCCGACGCCTTGCCGAGTGTTCGCCCGTCTGCCATGCGATCTGTCTTCCTGGATACACCACCCGTAAGGTATTCTGAAGTTGGCGGTCAAGCGGCTGCTATACAAAAACTGCGTGAAGCCGTTGAGTGGCCTTTGCTTCATCCTGAGGCTTTCGAGAGACTGGGCGTACGACCACCCAAGGGCCTTCTCCTCTATGGACCACCTGGTTGTAGTAAGACAATCCTTGCACGTGCTTGTGCAACAGAGAGCGGGGTCAACTTTGTGGCCGTGAAAGGACCCGAGGCAGGTGATCAAACTATCCTCTCGCCCGACACCTAACCTCTTCTTCAGCTACTGAGCAAGTACGTCGGTGAATCCGAGAGAGCAGTGCGTGAGATATTTAGGAAAGCTCGTGCAGCATCGCCATCCATCATATTCTTTGTTTGTCCTTTCCCGCCTATACGTTACAGACTGTTAACTCATACCCCATTCTGGTAGGACGAGATCGACGCACTCGGCACCTCTCGATCCGACTCGGAAGGAGGGTGTGTGTCGTCCCATGAGGGTGTGCTTACGAGCTTGTTGAACGAGATGGATGGCGTCCAAGAACTGGTCGGTGTCACCATCATTGCGGCCACCAACAGACCCGATGTCATGGTGAGATTACCATGCAGTCACCAGTGTGACTTTGTGATTTTTTCTCAAGTCTTGTTTTCTTTGTTAAGGATTCTGCGTTGACGCGGCCTGGTCGCCTCGATCGTATCCTGTTCATCGGTCCACCGGACCAAGAGGGCAGGGAGGAGATACTGCGTATTCGCACTAAGAAGATGAGCGTCGAACCTGGGTTCGATGTCTCCAAAATAGCTGCCATGGTTTGTATAGTATATCATGGGCATATACATTCTGACCGAAATTACCTAGACGGATGGTTGTAGTGGAGCGGAAATTACGGCGCTCTGTCAAGAAGCCGCGCTGTTGACGATGCAAAAAGACATCCATGCACCCCATGTACGACCTCGTATTTTTCTCTGATAACTCGCAGAGCTTCTCACCACATTTGTCAGGTACCGCAAATCGCTTTCGAGGAAGCCGCAAGGTCGATTCGAAAGCAAATAACACCTGACATGATGAGGAAGTATCATGATTGGAGTGAAAAGTATGGATTGAAGGGTGTGTAAGGCTTCAGATGAGCTGTCGAGTTATCTGTAGACTGTTTGCATTTTCCGATTTTCTATGCATGCTTGTTTCGATTATCTATCCATGATTGGCCCCGCGGGGTGCTCCACACCTGTAGTTACAAATTTAAACCATAATTTGTGGCTTGTTGACTTGCAGTACAAGGGTTATCGATTATCATCGGACCTGGTGCGGCATCGCTGCTAGAAGTCGTGGTTACTTTGCTGAGTCCTTATCTTTATTTCCCAGTCGATTTTATACAAGTTTCTTTGTTGTGACTGCAGACAAGGTATACGTAAATATCGACTCTGTCGCGATTCTCGACACCGTTAGGGTTCTCAAACTTAGCGTCCGTCCATGCCGAGGCAATATCTGCTGTAGGTGTTGCACATCAAAGATCAACTCGTTCCATAACATTATGGGCATTACGCGACACGCACGAGTTCAGAGAGCAGCCTGAATGAGCCACTCGGAGTTCGATCCGTGCATGTGCCTGCAAAGCGGCGGCGTTGCTTGATACAAGGCTTTGTCCCGAAGTATATGTCTCGGGAAGTATATAATCTGGCCGGGTACCCCGCTTCTGAATCGTCATCGCCTTGCCGTCCAGACCACCCTCTCCCTCGTTACCAGTGTTATCATGCGCGCCATCAACGATCTGATCCTCTCGAACCAGGACATTACGCTCGCAAATGCCCTCCCTGCTTACCTTCGAGAAGCAGGATTCAAGGAGATGTCCCCTGATGCACTCATCGCGTTTGAGCACGCGTTAGACAAGTATCCGACCCACCGTGACGAGTCCCACGCTGTCTTCGTAAAAGGAATTTCGAGGATCACCGCAGAATATTGGTCTAGTAAACCCGCCATCTCAGCCAACATCCGTTCCACTTACTGCGATGCTTGTGCTCGCCGATTATTCAACCTCAGAGTTGAGGCGAAGGCGTATGGGTGCGAACGTCCTGAGGAGGAGAAGGAGAAAGTGCCGAAGCGTCGCTGTAGGTCTCTATGTACGACAATCCGGATGGGGGTCATTGATGTCGTTGATCCGTTAGCGAAGTCAAAGAGGCAGGGGCGTCGCGTCCGCGCGATGCTGGATGTCGCGACTGCGCGTTTCGATCCTTATGCGCCGTCCACCAGCACTCTCATGCTTTGAGCATCCCGATACCGTTTTGCGGACTTGTGACTTCAGTTTCTGCACTCTGCAGCTGTCGGTCCGGGATCATATTGAACCGTCATTTCGTCTCCTGCCTGGAGTAGTACTTAAACGAACCCTGATGAATTTCATGTGATGCTATACCTTCCTCACTTGTAGTCTCCAGTTTCTTTCCATTGAATGCGTTATTAGGTCTCTTGCACTCGGTTAAACGTAGTTGCATGTTGTAGAACTAGTCAATTCGCGTCAACTCGGAACTCCGATCGTACTACGATGCTCACTCGGCAAATGCCGATGGCAAGACAGCGACAACGTGGTTTCTCTTTTTTGAACCTCGACCCAGTCAATTGGCTTGTCGAGGAAACTTTCATACCTTCGGTGTAGCCTCATTCCCTGGGCAGATAAAATTTCATTCTCGTACAAGCGGAAGGCGTTGTCTTCAGCTTTTCCCGATTTCATGTCAAGGGGAGCTTGCACTGTGCTGCGAGGTTGAAACATTTCAGCTAGCGGCATTCCTCCAGGAATCCGTCCATGCCTCAGCCTCTTGGTAATTTATGTACGTGCTCTGCCGAATGCAATTCTGGTGACTGCTAACCGGGTCTACAGTCATAAGATTTGTTCAAGCCAACCTGCGTCGGCCGACCATGCTCCACGCCTATGTTTCTCCATGGATTTGCCGCTATCTCGATTCAAATTCAACAATGTGATTTCGTAAAGTACCAGTTCATCGGGCCGATCTGTCGCATCTTCGGAACACGAGGTGAACGCTGATTCGAGGTCATCGCCATGTCCGAGCTATCCCGAATTCTATGCTCATATGGGCCCGGGGTCTCCATTACAGTCAAATGGTGCTGGGGTCGTGGCCAACAAGAGCAAGTCACGGACTGGATTTGGAATGCGTTCGTCGGTGAGCGCTTGAGCAAGCTGCAGGTAATATATGAAATATTGAGCAGAGAAAAAAAGTGTCTCTCGGAAGATATTCCGTCCGTGGATGTTCGATGTCTAAATTTACCTCAGGATTTTATCTTTTTATGTAGTTGACTCAGAGCCTGGTTCTCCGAAGGAGGTATTTCCCATGATTGGTCAAATTTTTACTTGCGCATTTGACCAGTGATCAATGTTCTTGCAAGTCTAGGTGCTATCTGTTACGACCTATCCAGTTGCTGGTGTCACCTGCCTGTTGGCACCGGGTCGAGGATGTGCCAGGCCTGCTTTTCCAGTCATGATGGCCAAGGTAGCTTGGATGGGAGCTAGATCGGCCATCCTCGGCCGAACTAACTTCCAATCAAGTGCTCGTAGCTTCTTACTGAGTTCTGGTTCCCTTCCACTTCGGAGGTATGATTCGCTTGTGTCACGGTTTGTCATGTGTGGATTGCACGCCTTTTAAGAGTTGGGTGTCCCCAGCTCTCCAACCCCAAAGGATTATCCCCGTTTCACGACGTTCACGAATCATGACCCGGGTTCCCGACAGCCAGAGCACAACGATGACCCTGGCCGACGCCGCTCCCACGGGCGAGGATGCATCCTCTAGCGCGACGCCTACCTCTTCAACGCCTCCCGAAGATGTAATCAAGCTTGATATCGAACATGCACTTGTGGAGGATGATCCGCGAATTTGGTCGAATACTAGAAAGGTCTGTTTCTTATCCAGGCCGTACGAGTGAATGCGGTTGACACCAATCAATTGAAGAATGCGATCTTGTCCATCATCTCAGGGGCTTCTATGATTGCAGGTTTATGCGCCAACATTCAGAATCGTGGGTGGTTGTTTCTCTCGTAGGAACATCAAGGCCTAACGAACAAAACACTAGCCGCAAACTCCCAGATCGAACAGGAATTGCACGCAACCGCCTCGGAGATTAGCTTGAGCTTATCTCTTTTCATCCTGGTCCAGGGCAACTGTCCTGTCGTATGGAGTGCGGTCAGCGAGATCAAAGGGAGGAAAGTATGTAACGTTTTCATGCTACGTTCGTCGCGCGTACACTGATTTGATATTGTCAGCTCGTCTACTTACTTTCCATTACGTTGTTTACCGTGGGCTCGACCATCGTGGCAATTTCGAAGACCATAGGTCTTGTCATTGGCATGCGAGTGGTTCAGGCAGCTGGGTAGGCTCTTTCGATCGTGCTCTGTTCTTTCCATCTCCTAATTCATTCGCATAGATCGAGCGCTGTGATTGCCATCGGCGCTGCAACACTTGCAGACATTTACGAACCCCATCAACGAGGGACCATGATGGGCGTTTACTACTCTGCACCTCTCCTGGGCCCTTCGATCGGGCCTATCCTAGGTGGTGGGCTCACACAGGGATTGAGTTGGCGTGCGGTCTTTTGGTTTCTGGTGATATGGGGAGGCGTGATATTTTCAGCGTTCTTGTTCCTGTTCAAGGACACGTTCAGGAAGGAACGGAGTCTGACGTACCAAAACGTCCTGAAGAGACGTATACAGGAACGCAAGCTGGCGCAAGAAAAGGATACCGCGCGAGGAGAACGACTTGTCAGTGAAAAGAAGATATTAGAAGATGGGACTTCCGGAGCGCAAACACCCAAAGGCGACGTGGAAGCGCAACCTGCGGTCGTCCCAGCATTCGCTATCAAAGAAGTCAAGTTATCGATCGCGGACGTTAATCCTTTCCCTCCCTACCTTCGAATTTTAAGCCGCAAAAATAATCTCGCTATTCTGATAGCTTCTGGTGGGTGCTACAGAGTCAAACGTGACAATTCTGACTCTGACTTGGTTGTTCTTGCAGGACTTCTGTTCGCATTTAGTTTCAGCATCGCATACACCTGTGCACGAACGTTATCACTCTATTATGATTATGATGCTATGACGACCGGATTGGTATTACTTGCCTATGGAATCGGTTGGTACATCAATATCTCGAGCAAGTGATATTGCTCAAACCGGTATTTGCCTTGCCTTCAGGAAGCATACTAGGAAGCATCTTGGGTGGTCGGTGGTCTGACAGGACACTTGCTCGGCTCAAAGCTGCAAATGGCGGGATCAGCTACCCAGAGGTGAGCAAGGTGCATTTGTCAATGATTCGGAAAATATACTAACAGTTGTATCATAGATGAGATTAGAAAGCACCACGCTTGCCATGTGGTGGTTCCCGCCCGCTGTTATCGGGTATGCCTGGGTCTGCCAACAGCACGTGCATATCTCAGCTATCTGTGTGATGCTCTTCTTGTCTGGGTTCTTTTCGATGTACGTCGTGCCCATGTTGTCCTTTGTCCCGGTCTGACCCTTCGTGGATGTTTAGATGGATATATGCTAGTACTTTGGCATACATCGTGGATGCCAATGTTGGTCGGTCGTCCAGCGCAGTCGCCACCAACAGCTCTTTCCGCGGTTTATCTGCGTTTGTCGCTGCAGAAATTGCGGTCCCATTACAGGTGGGTCTCTGTGCTCCACCGACGCTTCGTTTCGTGCTCACATGTAGTTCAGGATGCTATGGGTGACGGAGGTCTATATACCTTGTGGGCCGGCTTGATGTTGTTGGCTGAAGTGTTGATACTACTCGTACTGTACAAAGGTAAGCAGTGGCGCGAAGCCAGTATCGACGCGGAGAAGCGAAAGTCTGGATCGTGATCGGGGATGAGGCCTGCATGACTACCATGTACATCGGCATAGAGACAGACTAGATGCGACCATGTCAAATCTAAAAACTGAGCAGGCAAAGGGGAAGTGGCTGAGACTCCTTTTGTATTGTGTATCCCACGTAGCCCACTTGCCTCGCCTGTTTTGTCTGCACTGGTATTTTTTATTGCTTTCAATTTCGTCCTCCCTTGGAAGCGTACATATATTGGCTGGTACTACCCATGTGGCGCGGATTACGTAACGCGCGTAGAGCGTCGAAGTGGGCCACGATCAAGCCACGATGACCCTTGCATTCGACCGTGTCGGTTTGCTCTAGAAGATGACGAGGAAATTGAGAACGTCTCGACAAGGTGGGCTGTGTTTTGTTGACAGTCTGTTAAAGGTATTGAATGACTACATGAGACAGTGTCCACAGTCGTGCAAATTGCGGATGCGTTTTGACTTTGGCCAGCGAAACCGTTTATCGAGGCGCTTGTAAATGTGAAATGGACGCATCAGCACTGTGGGTCACTTTTTATACTCATGCTTGTGTTCCTCACGGGTTGTGACACGTTCGCTGTGCTCCCAAAGCTAGAAGTATGGACTTGCAATATCAGTGGTTTCTGATTCAGGCTCGAGCGAGGTAGGACTAGACTCGACTAAAGAGGTCAGTGACCAGTTCGGGTACGAAACGTGAAATAGGCATGATGCGGAATACCTAATTTCACCAGCGGTAAGCAGGTTATATGTGTGGTAGTGCGAGAGATAACATCTAATCATGTTCTCTGATACACGCAAGGGAGCAATACGAGCTTCAGGACCATAAGTGTTGCAGGGGATTTGACATTTCACGCATATATCGTGGTTTCTTATCGCTTGTGGGGTAGAACTTGGGGAAGATGTGCGATTGACTCATCTCACTAGATGAACCTCGGGGTTTTGGTGGCGAGGGCCCATATGGCTCGTTGACTCATCAAGTCGAGCGGGAATGTTCACAGCTCGGTAAAAGTTCACATCCGACACCGGAAAATGTGAGTAAGTTCATTCGGAATTACTCTAGATGACTTACAGATCATGACACAAATAGCCTGTGTCCAGACTCAACGATCTCGTCGCTTTCTATAACCTTGACTTTGGACCAGTCCGTCTCAAGAAAACCATGCAGATTGAGCATTCAAATATTCACTTTCCGAATCGATGGCGGTTTTCTGGACAGATCTATACACTACGATCAGAAAAGTGCTGACTGTTGATGCCACACAAGAGGAAATAATTAGCTGCCTGTCAGGACGGTGCCGATACATTGGCTGGCCAAAGCCATTTATTCAACAATCCGTGAACTGATCGTCGATTGTGTGTTTTCCCCAGTTGTACGATTCCAGATTGAAGGGATGAGTGCCAAAGCACGCAGCCGAGGATCCCATTACTGCTAACTGTGGTTCCACTTCGAGCTCCGTGTGCTCGCTCGCATTCCAAACGTCTACATGGCACGGAACATGCTGGCATTTGGCGTCCTCACCCTCAGGTCGCTGCAGGTCCGCCAACTGACTGATCACGCTGGGTGCATTCCTTGAGCATTCCTATGACATCATAGTCCTGTCATCCGCCATTCCTCGCGAGTATATAATCTAGCCCCCCTCCATTGCGTTGTTCCCTCACCCCATCTTTCCCCTGTCATCACTATCACTAGCGTCTTCACATTCATTATCCACATTACTATCATCATGGTCCAACTCAATTCTCGCTTCACGCTTCTCCTCGCTCTCTGCCTTGCTGTCGCGGCACGTCCCGCTACCAATGGCATGATGGCAGAGGTTGGTCCAATCGTTGTCGTCTCCTCTCCTTGTTCACGAAGCCCTGTAGCGCGAGGCAACTTTCAGGCACGCCCGCCGCTTTCATCGTGCCAGGGCCCACAAGGCCCGCTATGATGACGGGCAGTACCATCCAGGATACCCAACGACAACGTACGACGACGGACAGTACCATCCAGGATACCCGACGACGACGTATAACAACGGGCAATACACTCCCGAGACCCAGGGCGCGACGCAGACCAACTCTGACCCCCCCGGTTCTACCTATGTCGACGACGGGCAGTATCACCCGGGGTACCCCACGACGACGTATAATAACGGGCAGTACACTCCTCAGACTACCAGCCAGACCTCGACGTCGGACCCCGTTGTTAGTGTCTCGACCATAGTGATTTCAATTACGGATCCGGTCAGCTCGTCCACCGCTACCACCGCCACTACCACGTCTGCAACTGCGACGGGGACAACCGCTACGACGACAGCGACGACGACGACGACGACGACAACAACATCATCTGGTGCAGGGGGTACTGTGACAGGGATCGTGGGATCACTCACGGCCACGGGCACTACCACGTCTGCAACCTCGACGGGAACAACTTCTGCAACGGCGACGACGACTTCTGGCGCAGGGGGCACTGTGACAGGGATCGTGGGATCACTTACAGCCACGGGCACTACTACGTCGGCAACAACAACCGCCACAGCTATCACAACCGCGACTGGTACTGACCCAGGTACAACTACTGCGACCGCGACGGGCACAATCACTGCCACGGGCACGACAACCGCGACGGGCACAACCACTGCCACGGGCATAACTACTGCGACGGGCACAACTACCGCGACGGGCACAACTACCGCGACGGACACAATCACCGCGACGGGTACAACAACCGCTACGGACACAACAACCGCGACGGGGGCAACAACAACAACCGCCACAACCACCGCGGGTGGTGTGGTATCAACGGTTACCGCTGTTGTTGGAGGCGTTACGCGACGACGGTATGACGATGCGAGGTATCACTCTGGGAAGAGCCGTCAGAAGCGCTTCGATGATGGTCAGTATCACCCGCCTTCGAGCTACGACGACGGTCAATACCACCCCGATCCCAAGTTCGATGACGGTCAGTATCACCCTGGGAAGAACCATGGAAGGCGCTTCGACGATGGTCAGTACCACCCCGACTCCAAGTTCGACGATGGCCAGTACCATCCCGATTCAAAGTATGACGACGGTCAGTATCACCCTGGGAAGAACTACGAGAGGCGCTTTGACGATGGCAAGTATCATCCCGATCCCAAGTTCGACGACGGGAAGTACCACCCCGGGAAGAGTCACCAGAAGCGCTCTGACGATGGTAAATACCATCCCGATCCCAAGTTTGACGACGGGAAGTATCATCCTGGAAAGAGCCACCAGAAGCGTTTCGACGATGGTCAGTACCACCCCGATTCCAAGTTCGACGATGGTCAGTATCACCCCGATTCCGAGTTCGATGACGGTCAGTACCACCCTGGGAAGAACAACGAGAAGCGCTCCGACGATGGTCAGTATCATCCCAACCCCAAGTACGATGATGGGAAGTATCACCCCGGGAAGAGCCATCAGAAGCGCTCGGATGATGGTCAATACCACCCTCCCTCGAGATACAACGACGGAAAGTACCATCCCGACCCCAAGTATGATGACGGGAAGTACCATTCTGGAAAGTACGGACGAAGTGGTTAAATACTTGTGGATCTCCCCGTTGCTTAGGATAGAGTCTTGGGGAAATTTTGTTAGTTTGAAGCGTATTTTAATTTGGTCCATATACGACATTCGTTCTTCATTCGATTTCATATGAGATCTACCATGGACAGCAATTGGGCTTTGGCTGAGTGA
>JBBPQU010001093.1:0-11385 GCA_038092655.1 Boletus sensibilis
CGCCTTTCCTGTCCAGGCTAGAATGGTGACATCCCCTGACCTAGTCAACACCTCTTGTAACAGGCGACCCAGAGCGCGTTGTTGTCCCTCGCCATACGTTACTGGGATGGAGACATCAAATATCCCGAAGAGCGAGTAGGCTATGTCCTCTTGTTTCGTAGCCATGCGTGTTGCGGCAAGACACAGTTTCTGCCGTACATTCTCCGATCCGGGTCGAAGAGAGAGTAGAACTTGAACATCAACGCCGTTTGCGGCCGCCATCTCGGCCATGATCGCAGATGAATCCTTGTGGTTGTACACCTTCTCCTCAGGAAGATAAGGCTTCCAATCTTCAGTGTAGAAACGGATGACCCGCGATGCAAAGAACTCTTGCAACGTCCATGCACGGGTGTTCCAAAGACACCTCACGAGAGCACCCAGCTCTGAGTCAGATAATACACCCTTGAGGTGAACGATCGTGAGGGATGATTCGTGGTACCATTGAAACATTGACGTCAGTGATTCTTGAAGTACCGAACCGTCTGCTTTGTTGATACAACATGTGTCACACCATGCCCAGTGCAACCCAGCTTCTCGCACCGTCATATAGAACATCACCAGCTTCCAGACTGTGGGCGATGCAGCGAGTTTGTGTATTGATTTATGAAGGAGATCGTGGAAAAGCGGTTCGGCTCCTTCCCAAGTATGGGTGAACGTGGCATATCTGAAGTATTCTTGAACAGTCTGCGTGATAAGAGAGTCGTCGAGCGTTGTCGTCATGGATGAAACGAGCGCCTTGAACCTTGGTTCAGCTTCGAATTTATCCATGCGGTCATGCTCATCACAAAGACAACCCGTCTCGGTGTTAATGAGGACGAGCGGAGCGTCCCGCTGAGACCGCTTAACAGAGCTGCGAATAGCGGCCACCGTCTGCGATGGGCTCACATAGTGGTTACGTAATTCTGCAAGAGGCGGAATTCTCAGATAATGCTTTCATGTGAAAAGAATATATTTACCCCGAGTAACAGGATCAGGGGATTGTTCAAGCTTCAGAAGCATGTCGTTATATGCATTGATTGCTTCATCGTAACGGTGAGCACCAAGTAGTGCTGCATGCTTTCTTTCGTAGCCACGTGGAGATGACGGGTTGAGTTTGATCGCCTTGGATCACATTGACTATTTGTTCTGGTGTAAATCAGGATACACGCACCGTATCGACGTCCTCCAGCGCAGCTTCCCATGATCCAAGCCCAGCTCGTGCTCTGCTTCGCTTGGTCAACAGGTCTGTCGAGAAAGGATCGAGAGTCAATGCTGTAGTGTAATGTACAACAGCGTCTTCATAAGAAGCAGAGTCTATGGCGCCGTCCCCACGTTGCTCTAATGTCTTGAGACAACGCGTCTTGAAGTCTGATATTCAATATCAGAGGGACGGAGGGCCATGAACCAAGTAGGGAATCCTCACCAGCAACCCACTCGGTTTCACCTATAGACTTCACACCGAGTTCCCACTGTGCGTGCTCATCGCGGTTACCCGTGTCCTCTCCTAGCTCGCTCTGCATCTGTCGGAAACATTCGATTGCCTCCGTGACACGACCGTCCCCTTCGAGAACATCGCAAATTGCCCTATAAATGTCAAACCTGGAAAGCTTGAACTGAACCGAAAAGAGAGTCGACATCCAGATTCAAACTATCACATAAAGCATACCTTGGCAGTGGCACTCAATGCTTCGTTCGCTGAGCCATGAATCAATATAGCGCTCGCCCACTTGATTAGTAAGGTGTTCGGGATCGAGGGACTGAGCAACAACGCAGTAGAGTAAGCCGCAACTGCTTCATCGTGTTTGTCGGCGGTCGATGCCTCATCTCCGATTATTTTGAGCGTCAATATGCATCTGTTCGTAAACTCTGGTGGTGGGATTGAACGCTTTGTCCTAATGCGCAATGTGGAGACTCACCAGCAAGCCAGTCCGTTATTAGCTTGTTGGCTCTGACCTCCTCGCTTACGGTATTCGTGATCTCGAGAAGAGAGAGCGCAGCATCTATTATGCGGCCCTCTGCATACAGGGCTTCGCATTGATGTTTCTGCTCGTGCGCACGAAGGGTCTGGAGGAGGCTATCTGCTCTGTGTTGGGAGTCGGTATACTGGGTGCGGAGTTGCTGGACGGTTTTTTCGAAATGCGCAGTTTTGCTTTCTAATGGACATGGATGTCAATGAAGCGCGAGTAAGGGTGGCGATGGACGCACTTGAGTTCATGTCCTGTGCACGAATAGTTTCATTGAGGGTATCCTCCTTCTGGTTGGCTGCGTGTTGGGAGTTGGCAAGTTTTTGTTCAAGGTGCGCGATTTTGTTGTCTAATACACATGGATGTCAGCGACACGCGACTCAGGGTGGCAATGGACCCCCTCACGAAGGGACTCGATTGTTTCATTTAGGGTATCCTCCTTCTGGTTCGCTGTGCGTTGGGTATCAGCGAGCTGGTCACGGAGTTGCTGAACGGTTTGTTTGAGATGCGCGATTTTGCTGTCTAATCAACATGGATGTCAACGACATGCGAGTCAATGCTAACAAACGCACTAGAGCTCTCCACCTTTGCAGCAAGGGACTGGATAGTCTCCTCGAGATCAGACTTTTCAGCTGTCGTGTGCGGGATTTCGCGTGGGATCTGCCACAGTCAAAAAAGCGATTTGTAATTAGTAGAGCCATCTCACGCAGAGGCATTTTGGTGCAAGTACTGACATTGTCAGAGTACGATGAGGGAAGGATGTCGACGAGACTGCGAAGGGTGATTCCCTGGACTCCACCGATCACAAGGACGTCGTTTGCTGAGATGGCCATGGACACGACCTCCGATGTATGCTTGATGAGAGGCCCGATTTGCTTGTGTGTCGTAGTGTCCCAGCACGAGACAGATGAGTTTGCAGAAGCTGCGACGAATGTGCCATTGCTAGCCAGGGCAATGCACCAGGGTGACTCATTGTCGTGAATGAGCCATTTTGAGAGCGTCGCCCCAGTGGACACGTCGAGACAGTTAACGTTGCCGTCCTGAGATAGAGCGAAGAGATGCTTGCTATCGCTAGTCCAGGCGAGGGATTGATTTTGGGACGAGTTGACATTGATTGGGATGTCGACAAGGCTGTGGCCATTCTGACTGTCATAGATCCGAACGGAGTCGCGGTTCCACGTAGCAGCGGCGATGAGACGTCCGTCGGGTGAGAATTTGACCGCAACCATGGTCCAGGTCGAGTCGTCTTTTAAGGGGCCAAGCAGTCGCTGGCCAGTCGACAGCAACCAGACACAGACAATCTGGTCATACGATCCGGTCGCGATTTTCGTCCCATCCGGTGAGACGTCCACCGCACACACTGGCCTGCCGCGTGCTTTGAACTCGGTCACCTTTTCGTGGCTCTCCACATTCCACACCATCACCCAGCCACTAGTCATCACACTTACCACCCACTTTCCATCTCGTGACACCGCGATGTCGTTAATACAACTCCCCACATCCATTGGCATCCACGCATCCATTGGCGTCCCCGCATCCATTGGCGTCCCCACCTCCTTGCCATCTTCTACTTGCCAACGTCGAATTTTCCCTCCCTGACCACCGCTCACGACGTGCTTCCCATCAACGAGGAAGGCGACCGAATATATGCTACCTTGGCCATTTATTTCGATCGGTTTTGCTTCCTTTCTGTGAATGGTGCTAGAGGAGGGACGGTTTTCACTCGACTCTTGGGTCTCGTCAATATCGCATTCTCAAATATCTTGCCCGGGTACTCACCGTTCGTTGACTGCCCGCTTATGCTCGAAGACATACTCGGCCAGGTATCAGAGGGATGGAAACAAGAATGCGCGGTTGTCTACTTGCGGTACGCCATTGTCGCCTGGCATACACGTGTCTTCTTATCACTATCCATCAGTTCACACACCTATAATAATCATCTCTCGGCGCTTGCCCTCATCCCATTGCACACCCATCCTCCTGATGGTCGTCATTATGGTGGTGACCTCCGGGTTTTTGATAAGGAAAATCACGCTCGAAGCTGTTGCGAACAGGAAGCTGTGACTGAACGCGCTACGCAACAGTCATACAAATCAAAGATGGCGACAAGGGGTTCCTTTCTTTGTGTTTCCCTATACCTCTTTCATACAGTGCGCAACAGAATACGTCGACTCTTGTTTTGCAAAGCGTCCTTCAATCCCACGAATGGATTTCATCCACAAGTCCATTCAGCCTGGCACATGCACAGTGGTGTGACTACTGGCGATGCTCGTACCCAAAAACCATGTTTTGGAACAGCTTTTCATCAGTCATAAGCATATCGTTGCATCCGAGATACATGTAGTGAGATCATGCAACGTCGACGTCGACGTATGTAGCATTCAGAGTAGGATATCGCTACGACAAGCTTCAAGGATCTCAAGTGTCGCCATCAAGGCTGATGCGACAGCGACTGATCCTAATCACCACGAGGGACTAGTCGAGAACATCCAAGGTCCAGTAGATGACAAAGGTCTTCCCATTTCGCAATCTCCACCTTTTGCGTTGGCTTGGTCAATGTTTGCTGACTACATCTTTGTAGCATTGTTAAAAAATGCGACTATCGCATCCAAGCTCTTCAACGCGATAGGCAGCATGAACACAGGTAAGAGACCATTCGGGCACGTAGCATTCCATCTCCCGGGTTGGTTTACCGGGCTGATCCTGCAGACATTCAGCGGCGATCTCGTTTCCTTTGCATCGTGACAAGTCGGGAAACTCGAACTCGAACGTCTAGGCCATCCAATCAAGCCTCACCGACTCATTCACGCCCTTTTGCGCATCAACCCGTCGAAATCCAGCTCAGCACTCCAATCAGGTAGGCACTGTATTCTTTGACTGAT
Organism: Boletus sensibilis; assembly: GCA_038092655.1. Classification (NCBI taxonomy): domain Eukaryota; kingdom Fungi; phylum Basidiomycota; class Agaricomycetes; order Boletales; family Boletaceae; genus Boletus; species Boletus sensibilis. The sequence goes on from JBBPQU010001093.1 coordinate 4,865, forward strand.
ACATGGCATGCACCTTTGTATCCTCTGCGAGTCGGGGGTGGTGAGACGTATATGCGGTATTATGATCACGGTCAGTTACATTACATGCGTTTATGTAAGAGCCCCGAGGATATGTATAACTTTACCATTTACCACCTCAATTATATGATGCAGGGGGGTCGTCAATGCGGATTCCAGTGAATCAAGCGCGTCCCGCAAGATGTAGATTTCCAAGGGCGACGGACACTGCCCTCCACCCGACAGAAAGACAATACAGCGACGTCGTCTCTGAATCGCGTTCAAAGGTTGGGGGTTCGCTTGATCACGACGCACATCCAGGATGTGTTCCAGAAAATGGCCAGTCCAAGACGAACAGCATGAAAGTCACCGTTGGTATCACCCTTTCCGCTCTGTATGGGCGCACGCGTTTGCATCAAAGATCCTTCCCGCATAAGGCATGTCCTAGCCAAGATCCAACTGGATTCGTAACCTCGCCTTTTGGATTCTCCTTTCACGTCAATCCGGTGGGACTGAACAAAGCACAATGCTAGGTCCGCAATTCCCGTAAACCTCCCAAACGTGAATTCGTGTGCAGGGATCGCCTGTATCAAGCCCTCCAGCACCTCCCGATCACTCCTGCACCCAATCGCAGTCGTCGCCTTGGCACCGTGCATCACACCCTGATTTCCATGGTCCACAACGGCAGCTCTCACGGACCCCTGCCCACCCCTCCTGCTCGTCCTCACCATCGCTCAAAGATACTCTCATAGTCAGTCTTGAACTCGCCGAATCCGGCCCCGTTCTGGACTTTGAGCCGAAGGTGATCGACACAGGCGCGTGCGTCTTCTTCGGGATCGTGTCCACCATCGCCCCGCATCTGGATCTCGCGCTGAAGTTCCTTCGGGGTGACGAGGAATCTACTTGAGCTCTGGTCCAATGCACCAAGATCAGAACGAAGTGACATGATGGCCATTTTGTGGGTATTCTTCTCTTGATCGGCTTTGCCCTAATCGATCCTCGTCTGCCTGTGCTTCGCATGTAAGATGAGCGTTCTAACCCTTGAACTAACTCGCGTGCCCTTCGTGCCAGTGGCGTCTTCTCCGTGGCTGCCCGTTCCCATAACTTGCACTGAACGCACGTACTCAACTACGATGGTGTTTGAGCTCAAGGATTCGAAGGTAAGAGAACGAATCGCAACGAAATCGCGCAGAATGATAATTAGACTACGAAGATAACTTGACTACTCGAACATCACTAAGGTAGGGTAAAGCGTGAGTAGTATGTCCTCATAGGTCATCCATCTACAACTACTGTATATAGATCGTACGGATGCTGTCTGTCAATTCAGTCAATGATGTCTCCTCGCGAACTTGAACCATGATCAAACTATCTGTCGCAACTCGCCGGTATTGCACGCGCGACAGTGGTAAGAGCAACAGCGCACCGAACGGTTGCCTGAGCCGAACGACCAGCCGCAGTGCGCGCGTCGCATCATCGAGCCCAGTCGCGCCGTGCGAGAACTCGTGGTCGAGGAGGGGGCTGATCCAGGGATATATCAGAACGAGATCCTGTGTCTCCAATTTGTCCTTCGTCCGGATCTCTACATCTCCAAGTGCCGGTGTCGACCCACGATAGACATTGACACTAGACTCGGAGCTCACTCCCAACACGGAGACAACGGAAGTGAGTGGAAAAACAATGCCAGAAAGGCTCAGTCGACTAGCAACAAGGGATGGTGAAGGAAGGTCGTGAAGCCGATTGTATAGCCTCATCGCGAGGGAGAGGTCGGGCAAGGACGAATGCAATTCTATTACCATGTGGTCCATCTCGGCTGTCTCGATGAGTTGTGGAACGTGTGGCGGGACGATTTGGTTGTAAACAGTGAGGTCCCCTGGGAGGGAGCTATTGTAACTGCCAGAAGTCCCAGTCCAAGAGAGAATTGTGACGTCTCCGGATCCAGTCAGTGCATGCTCTAGGAGTCGACCGACCGCCTGATTGCCCTCGCCATATATCACAGGGATCGCAACATTGAATATGCCAAACAGCGAGTATGCGATATCTTCCTCACGCGTTGTTTGGCGCGTGGAAGCTAAGTACAGCTTCTCCCGCACCCTGTCTAGGCCCGGACGAAGTGTGGCCAACTTTTGTGTGGCGAACTTCATTGCCTGCTCCATCTCCGAAAGGATCACAGGTGATTCCTTGTGGTTGAATGTGTCCAAGCCAAGGTACGGCTTCCAGTCTTCGGTGTAGAACTGGACAACCTCGGAAGCAATGTATTCTTGGTATGTCCACCCACGAGTATTCCAGATGCTCCTCCAGAGAGAACCAAACTGCTGCGACTGCGACAACACACCGAGAAGGTGGACGACCGTGAGAGACGACCCACGATACCACCTGAACATGGCAACCAACGATTCTTGCTGCACCCCCTTGTCGAGTTGATTCACACAGCACGTATCGCTCCACGCCCACTCGAAGCGAAGAGAGTGCACGAGCTTGCAGAACCTTTGCAGTTTGCAGTTCGCGGGAGATGCCGGTAGCCCATAGATTGAAGTATTCTCGACGAGCTGGAATGTGGGTTCGTTGGGTTGCCACCTGTGCGAGAACATCACGTATCGGTAGAACTTCTTCACCACTCTCCAAATACGAGCATAGTCTAGCTCCGTCGTCATAGACAACACAAGTTCATGGTAGATCGGGAGTGCCTCGAATGCTTCTGCTTGCTGTTTCTTGTCATATAGACGACCAGTGGTAGTGTCGATGAGTACCCACGGCATATGGCAAACGGTCTGCTCAACAATGTGCCGAATTGTAGGTGTGGCATCGATATACTGGGAATGAAGTTCTATCATTAATGGTGATCAACACGTGATGATCTGAGTGATATTGAAGAAATGGCTCACCACGAATACGTTCATCAGGAGACTGGTCCAGTTTTGAAAGCATTGTGTGGAATGCTTCAACCGCCTCGGCATGGCGTCTTGCCCCGTGTAATGCCACATGCCTCCGCTCATAGCCTCGATGAGATGATAGGTCGAGCTTGATAGCCTGCACGCTCTGTTATTGAATACTGTCTGATACTATGTGATGTGCAAACGATACCTCGTCGGCATCACTCAGCGCGTCCCCCCACGATTTCACTGACGCTCGTGCTTTGCTCCGTTTGATGAGGATATCCATGCGGTCCACTGGGTTGAGCGACAGTACGGTCGAGAAGTGTTCGGCGGCTTCATTGTACCTCAGGGAATCCATCGCGGCATCGCCGAGTTTCTCTAGCACCTCTTTGCATCGCCGTTGAAAACCTTTCTCGGATTCTGAGTCAACCTTTGGCTGCATTGCTGACGTGACCACTCACCTCGTTCCCATTGCGCTCGCTCATTGCAGATGCCGGCGTCCTCTCCTAGCTCGCTCCACATTTGTCGGAAACACTTGATCGCCTCCGTGATGTGACCGTCCCTTTCTAGAATGTCGCAAATTGCCCGATAAATGTCAAACCTTGGAAACTTGAACTGAACCGAACAGAGAGTTGATATCTAGATTCAAACTATCACGCTAAGCATACCTTGGTGGCGGCACCCAATGCTTCATTCACTGAGCCACGAACCAACACCGTGCTTGCCCACTTGATTAGTAAGGTGTTTGGGGTTGAGGGGTTGAGCAACAACACAGTAGAGTAGGCCGCAACCGTTTCGTCCTGTTTCCCGGCACTCAATGCCTGATCCGCAGTTATTTCGAGCGTCGACGTGCATTTGTGTGTAAACTCTGGTGGTGGGATTGAACACTTTGTACTGATGCGTAATGCGGAGACTCACCAGCAAGCCAGTCCATTATGAGCTTGTTGGCTCTGACCTCGTCACTTACGGTGTTTGTGATCTCGAGTAGAGAGACCGCAGCATCTATTATGCGGCCCTTGGCATATAGGGCTTCGCATTGATATTTCTGTTCGTGTGCACGCAAGATCTGGGAGAGGCTATCTGCTCTGTGCTGGGACTCAGCATGCTGGGTGTGGAGTTGCTGGACGGTTTTTTCCAAATACGCAGTTTTGCTGTCTAATGGAAGCGGATGTCAATGAAGCGCGAGGGAGTTTGGCGAGGGACGCACTCGAGTTCATGTCCTGTGCACAAATAGTTTCGTTGAGGGTATCTTCCTTCTGAAGGGCTGCGCGTTGGGTATCGGCGAGCTGGTCACGGAGTTGCTGAACGGTTTGTTCAAAATGCACGATTTTGCTGTCTAATAAACATGGATGTCAACAACATGCGGGTCAGGGTAAGGATGGACGCGCTCACGAAGGGACTCAATTGTTTTGTTGAGGCTATCCTTCTCCTGATTGGCTGTGCGTTGGGAGTCGGCGAGCTGGTCACGGAGTTGCTGGATGATTCTGTCAAGATGCGCGATTTTGCTATCTGATGGATATGGATGTGAACGACACGCGAGTCAGGGTGTTAATAAACGCACTAGAGCCATTTACCTTTGCAGGACGGGACTGGATAGTCTCCTCGAGATCAGACTTCTTAATCGTCGTGCGCGGGATTTCGCGGGGGATCTGCAACAATCAAAAAAGTGGTTTGTGGTTAGTAAAGCCATCTCACGAAGAAGTATTTTGATGCAAGCACTGACATCGTCAGAGTAGGATGAGGGAAGGATGTCGAGGAGACTCCGAAGGGTGATTCCCTGACCTCCACCCATTACAAGGTTGTGGTTTGTTGAGATGGCCATGGACTGGACGTAAGCTGTATGCTGTATGATAGACCCGACTTGCTTGTGCGTTGTAGTGTCCCAGAACGAGACAGATGAGTTTGCAGAAGCTGCGATGAATGTGCCGTTGCTTGCCAGGGCGATGCACCTGGGAGTCTGGTTGTTGTGAATGGGCCATTTCGAGAGTGTCGTTCCAGTGGATGCGTCGAGACAATTAACGTTGCCATCGCGAGATAGGGCGAAGAGATGCTTGCTATCGCTGGTCCAGGCGAGGGATTTGTTGAACAATGAGTTGACTTTGATTGGGACGTCAACGAGGAAACGGCCATTCTGACTGTCGTAGATCCGAACGGAGTTGCGGTCCCACGTAGCCGTGGCGATGAGACGTCCGTCAGGCGAGAACTTGGCCCCGACTACCAAGTAGTTGTGTTCCAAGGGTCCGAGCAGTCGCTCGCCAGTCGAGAGCGACCAGACACAGGCAGTCTTGTCACTTGATCCGGTGGCGATTTTCGTCCCATCCGGTGAGACGTCCACCGCACGCACCCGATCGATGTGTCCTTTGAACCCGGTCACCTTTTCGTGGCTCTCCGCATTCCACACCATCACCTCACCACTGTCCGTCCCACTTACCACCCACTTACCATCTCGTGACACCGCGATGTTGTTAACATCACTCCCCACATCCATTGGCGTCCCCACCTCCTTGCCATCTTCCACTCGCCAACGTCGAATCTTCCCTTCCCTGCCACCGTTCACGACGTGCTTCCCATCGACGAAGAAGGCGACCGAATATATGTTACTTTCACAAATGATTTCGATAGATTTTGCTTCCCTTTTGTAAATGCTGCTGGAGGAGGGACGGTTATCACTCGACTCTTGGGTCTCGTCAATATTGCATTCTTAGGTGTCCCGCCCATATGCTCACCGTTCCTTGACCGCTGGCTCGTTTTCCAAAACATACTCGGTCAGGTATCAGAGAGATGGAAACAAGGATGCGGGTCGTCTACTCGCGGTACGCCTGGCATACACGTGTCTTATCATTATGCACAGTTCACACACCTAAAATGGTTTTTCGGATGCGACCATCGCCAGCAGTCACACTACACTATGCGTGTGCCAGACGTACTTGGATAGTGACTGAATGGACTTGTGATGAAACCCATTCGTAGGACTGAAGGACGCTACAAAGCGTCACGTGCGCACTTGGTGTTTTTATAGCTTCACTCGTGTTTGCCAATACCTATCATATCAACCCTCATTTCGCAAAGGTCGCTTCAGCCTCAGCGACCGAATCTCTCTGAACTCGACGTCTCTACCATAAACCAGTGAGTATTGTAGTTGTGTACTGTCAGGACCCGCACAATCCACAGTGTAGCATTTCATCTCCCGGGTTGGTTCGCCGGGCTGATCTACTTGGAGACACTCAGCGGCGATCTCGGGCATGGTACTCGAATCAGGTAGGCACTGTATTTTTTGACTGATACGTGGCACGCACCTTTTCATCCTCTGCCAGTTTTCGCGAGTCGGGGTGGTGAGGCATATATGCGATATTATGATCACGGTCAGTTACCCTAACTGCGTTTAAAAGCCCCAAGGATATGTATAACTTTACCGTTTACCTCCTCGATTGTGTGATGCAGGGGACTCGTCAGCGTGTGTTCTGGTAAATCAAACACGTTCCGCAAGACGTAAATTTCCAAGGGCGATGGACACTGCCATCCACCCGACATAACCATCCACCGAGATGTCGCGCGCTGAGCGAACACCACCAGTGGCGGACGTTGGCCGGTGCAGTTCCACCTGACAGAAGAAAGACAACACAGCAAATCGCGTTCAATGGTTGGGGG
>JBBPQU010001094.1:0-11381 GCA_038092655.1 Boletus sensibilis
TCGTGATGCTGACCCACTCTAAGTCTAACAATATAAGTTAAAGAAAAGTAACACGCACCATTACATGAACCCTCCCGGCCGAGGCATATGGATTGTTTGCTTGATGTGCCTAATAGGACGTGAGCTGTCGTGACGAGTTCTATCAAGACCAGAAAAAGACGCACTGGGCCAACGTCCGTCCTCGCGGCAGAGGGTTGAGATGGATGTTTCCCTTGTTGCGCCTAATAAGACGTGAGCTGTCGTGACGAGTTCTACCATCACCAGAAAAGACATACAACATTCGCTTCCTTGGGATCTGGTGGATCTTGTCCGCTGCGCGAGGTGTCCGTGTTCGCATGCTTGGGAACAGCAGCCTTGACAGGCGATTTCTGTTGTGATGTGTGATGAGTCCCTATATACAAATCCGAGGAACAGCGAACCTGTGGTTTAACGAGAGATTTTGCAACCTCCCGCTAGAACGATATGTTAGACGCATCGCGTCGAATCGTCTATCAAGGAAGAACACTCACTCGCTTACGTTTACCTGCAGCCATCCACGAATGTCCCTCATCCACTCTCGCTGGTGATTGGGAAGGAGATTGATTATCAGCAGGTTTGCGCGACTTTCTGGAAGGTCGATCGGGCTTATGCAAAGCCGGATCCTTGTTACTCTTCTTCTGTAGCCACCTTTTAAATATTGAACGGCCGTGTGGTTGCTCGATAGTGTCTAGATTTTCCTCTAGACGGGCCTCTGGAGGGGACGTCTTCGGTGGCGGATCTGATGACGGTGGCGTGACATGGGATGAACCAACTGGCGGTAACTCATCCTCCCGGGGATGGGCAGAGGAGACCGGGGACGGTGGCTCCAGTAGTGTCAACACGGAAGCAAGGAAAGAATGTAGTGATCACCAACCTCGTCGTAATTGAACTCAGGACCGGGCGTGCTCGACGGCACTTCGACCTATGCCATCGTGAGAACTCACTTCAAGCGCGAAAAGAATGATCTCATACGTCGAGGAGATCACTATCAGCAGCTTCGCTGTGGGTCTCACCCTCGAGTGGGCTGGATTTCCCAGGAACTCCCTGTTGTGCATACATAGTGAAGGAGTCAGGGCGGCTCTTTCGGTAACGGAATGACAAAATCCTACCTGGGTGGAGTCAGGTAGGTTGGCGTCATGGCCGCTTGAGGTTGAAGGTTGCGCATCTTGTTGCACTTTCTCACGAGTAGATACCTACATGGTTCGTCAATGTAAGAGACGAATGGGGCTTGTGCGACATGCGGGGGCTATGAAGGCACAAATACTTACATGGAAGGGACCATACGGGTCCGGGAGAATGTTGCTGAGATCTCGTATGATGATTCTCCCGTCATAGCATCCAGTCGCAAGGTGACCATTGTCCGGGGAGATGGCAATCGACCGTATCTTTTTACTGTCCTTGAGCATAGTGCCAATCCGAGTAAGTGTCGATGTGTCCAGGAACGAGATTGAATGTGATGCAAAGGTAGCGATGAATTTACTGTTGGCGGCTAGAGCAATAGAGTGGACGTCGCCGTCACCGCGGAGAATGTGCAATTTAGCGAGCTGGGACCCAGTGGAGACATCGAAAGACCTGACTTGGTTGTCGCGGGATGGGGCAAAAATTTGCTGTCCGTCGCCTGACCACGCAAGCGGAGTGGCCGCGCCCAAGTTGGGTAAGACAATTTTGATAGTGATAAGCTCGTCCCCGTAGTGACTTCTGAAAACGCGGATCGAGCCATTGCGGCAGGCAGTGGCGATGTGCTCGCCATTGGGGGAGAATCTGATTCCAGTGACATCGTAGTCATGTTGGAGTGGGCCAACGAGTCGCTTCCCCGTTTTCATACTCCAAATGCTTGCAGCCTTGTTACTCCCTGCAGTCGCAGTGGCAAATCTGGTCGAATCCGCGGAAACGTCGACCGCAGCCACCGTGTTTGTGCCCTCCACGTCGATGACCTTTTGATGCATCTCCGCGTTCCACACGCTTGCCCCCTTTGTCGTCCCACACACTATCCACTTGTGATCCCTCGATACAGAAATGGCGCACACAGTTATTCCCGGTGTTTGCTTTCCGACCTGTTGACCGTCTGCAAGTCGCCATCGTCGAATCCCATCATCACTCCCGCCCAAGAGGTGCTTTCCGTCGGGCTCGAATGCGACCACCCACACCGCACCGGAGCGACCGGTGTCAAGGACCAGTGTTTGGTCTTACTGAATTGTCAGCATTGCTCAATCACTAGCACTCCCAGGAGTTGCTACTCACCGGTATTCATCGACGACATCCTCAGCGATGGTACACAATCGTCGGTGTAGAAATGTCAACGAACAAGTTGTTCTGGTTGACTCGTGGTGCACAAAGTTGCTCTATAAACACGTCTTCTCAATATGGTCTGTTCACGCGGGTCCCTCGTGTCTTTAGCGCTTATTCTCACTCGGATCCCACGATCTCCTCAAATACCAAACGTAGTGAGGAACGAGTGAAGTAACAGAGCTATGTCTTTGGCCGATCGGAGGAAAAGGTGGCGCATGCTTTGTCTTCTCTGTGCCACACCCTAGGACAATCCGGAGCCGGACAGCGCTTCGCGCTGCCGCCCGCTCTCACCTTATCTCACATCGTACTAAGTCAGGCCCTCGTTCTGTCTAGACTCTAGGAGACTTCCATTGGCATCCGAGTCGCATCCCGCTTACATCGTAGTACAGAATCCCAGGCCGACATTTCCCCCTTCAGGCCCTTCCTGCTCCTCGCCACCGGTCCCTAAGTGACAGCCAAAAGACGTGGTTCCTCAATCAGACACTGTCCTCTGATATCAAGCTTCACGTGTGTAGACTTCCTCAATGATCGTTGAGTGAATGCCCCAGCGAGCTTAATCATGGACGGGCTTATCAGGAGTGATACTAATCCTGCGAGGTGACACGATCTCAACGAACTACAAGGTCGATGTCCACATGCTCATGATTCAGCGTGGTATCTACATATGTATTGCATTGAATCACCTGGATCAATCCATCCCATCTTGTGGACGTGAGCGGAGACACAACATACACGCGATCCACGCGGGAAACCTGACCGAAATGGTAGCATCGCCTGATTCTTCGTGATGCTGGTCCACTCTGAGTCTAACAATGTAAGTTAAGGAAAGTAACACATACCGTTACATGGACCCTCCTGGCCGAGGGTTGAGATGGATTGTTCTGTTGTTGTGCCTAATAGGAAGTTAGCTGTTGTAGTTCTACCATCACCAGAAAAAGACATACTAGGCCTCCTTCCGTTCTCGCGGTCGAGGATTGGGATAGATCGTTCGCGTGTTGTGCCTAATAGGACGTGAGCTATCGTCGCGAGGTCCACTATCACTAGAAGAAGACGAACAAGGTCTGCTTCCTTTGGATCTGCTGCGCCTTGTCCGCTGCGCGAGGTGTCTGTGTTCGGATGCTTGGGAACAGCAGCCTTGGCAGGCGGTTTACGCTGCAACGTCTGATGAGTGACTGCGAACAAAGTTGAGCAACAACAAACCTTTGGTCTTCCAAACGACGTCGCGACCATCCGCTAGAATCATATATTCGACACGCCGCATCCGATCGTCTATCAAGAAGGAGCACTCACTGGCTTACGTTGACCTGCAGCCATCCACGAAGGTCCCTCACCCACTCTCACCGGCGAGTGGGAGAGAGATCGATGATTAGCAGGCTTGCGCGACTTCCTGGAAGGTCGATCGGGGTTATGTAAAGCCGGGTCCTTGTTGCTCTTCCTCTGTAGCCACCTTCTAAACATCGAACTGCCTTGAGGTGGTTCGATAGTGTCTAGATTTTCCTCTAGACGGGTCTCTGGAGGGGATGTCGTTGGCGGCGCATCTGATGACGGTGGTGTGACATGGCATGAGCCAGCTGGCGGTAACTCATCCTCCCTGGGGTGGGCAGAGGAGGCCGGGGACGGTGGCTCCAGCAGCGTCAACACGGAAACAAAAAATAATGTAGTGATCACCGACCTCGTTATAATTGAACTGAGGGCCGGGCGTGCTCGACGGTACCTCGACCTATGCCATCGTGAGACTTCACTTCAAGAGGGAAAAGAACGGAGTCATACGTCGAGGAGACCACTATCACCATATTCACCGTGGGTCTCACCCTCGAGTGGGCTGTATTTCCCAGGACCTTCCTGTTGTACGTACATAGTGTAGGAGTCAGCGCGGCTCTTTCGGTAATGGAAAGACAAAATGCTACCAGGGTGGAGCCAGGTGGTCTGGCGTCGTGGCCACTTGAGATTGAAGGCTGCTCATCTTGTTGTAGTTGCGCGCGAGTAGATACCTACGTAGTTGTCAAGGTGGGAGATGGAATGGGATTTGTCCGACATGCCAGGATTATGAAGGCGCAAATACTCACATGGAAGGGACCATAGAAGTCCGGGAGAATGTTACTGAGATGACGAATGACGATTTTCCCGTTGCGTTGTCCAGTCGCAAGATAACTACTGTCCGAGGAGATGGCAATCGACCGTATGGTTTCACTGTCCTTGATGACAGGGCCAATCTGAGTAATTGACAATGTGTCCAGGAACGGGATTGAATGCGATGCGAAGGTGGCGATGAATTTGCCATTAGCGGCTAGAGCGATAGAGTAGCAGCTGCCATTGAGAATGTGCAATTCAGCGAGCTGAGACCCGGTGGAGACATCAAAAGACCTGATTTTGTTGTCGCGGGATGTGGCAAAAATTTGCTGACCATCGCCTGACCACGCAATCGGAGTGGCCGCCCACTCAGGTATGACAGTCTTGATAGCGATGAGCTCGTCCTCGTTGCGACTGCTGAAAACGCGGATCGAGTCGCCCTGGCAGGCAGTGGCGATGTGCTCGCCATTGGGGGAGAATTTGACTCCATTGACATTATTGTCATGTTCGAGTGGGCCAACGAGTCGCTCCCCTGTAGTGATGCTCCAGATACTCGCTTTGTTGTCATTCCTTCCAGTCCCGGTGGCAAACCTGGTCGAGTCCAGGGAGATGTCGACCGCATACACCCTGTTTCTGCCCTCCACGTCGATGACCTTTTCATGCATCTCCGCATCCCACACGCTTGCCCCTTCCAAAGTCCCACACACTATCCACTTGTGGTCCCTCGATACAGAAATGGCGGACACAGACACTCCCGTTTGCTTTCCGACTTCTTGACCGTCTGCAAGTCGCCATCGTCGAATCCCGTCGCTACTCCCCCCCAAGAGATGCTTTCCGTCGCGCTCAAATGCGACTGCCCACACCCAGTCAGAGCGACCGGTGTCAAGTACCATCGTTTGGTCTTATTGAATTATCAGCATCGCTCAATCACTTCCTGGAGCTGCTACTCACCGGTATTCGTCGACGACATCCTCAGCGATGGTACACAATCGTCGGTGTAGAAAGGTCAAGGAGCAAGCTGTTCTGGTTGGCTCGTGGTGCGCAAAGTTGCTCTATAAACACGTTTCGTTATTCTCCGTGTCTTTGGCGCTTATTCTTCCTCGGATCCCAGCTATATGACCCGATTACGACGACCGGGCAAGCAGTCAGCATCGGCGGAACTTTCCCTTGTTGCCGCGAGTAGTCTTATCCTGGAACTCGCGGCTGCGCGCCATATCTCCGCTAAGGGACTAAGTTCACGACGAGTGTACAATCCACATCGGACGAACTCGCGACGTACCGCGCACAAAATACAGCACGTTCTCGAAATTTTAGGCGCGCTCAAACTCCGAACGAATGTTCTCCATAGAATGGGACCTGAATGTACGTATTACTATGTGCACCCACTCAAACCATGTCACATTCACATCTATCGACAGGCTATTGGCAGGCTGGGCCTTCTCGTGCTTCCTTCCTGTCTCTCCGGAACTCGAATGTTTGCACTCCCACACAGCCTTGTTGACGCCAGAAATTCTGTCGGACGCTCAATGACATGTTCCCTGGTTCACCACGGGCGTATTGTCACACAGACATTTGCATGGAAGCCACAGCATCGCCAGAGATTGCTCTCGAGTGCTATGCTGAGGTACTGGAAACAGATTCAACGAACGTGGTATGCGCGTCAGTGTGATCCAATGCATGAGACTGTCTAAGGTGTTCTGCTGCCATCCAAGGCATGACGGAAGTGCCGTATTATCCATGAATCGCCGCAGTACTTTGAAGGCTCGGATTGGCGGACATCTGCGCACCACGTAGCCAGTACGCTTTCATCCCTCATGACGTTGACTGGACCATCGACACCGACGAGCTGGCCAGATACAAATATTCTCTGCGATCACTGATGTATGTCCTCTTGTTCGCACCACAGAATTCATTCTACATCCTGCAAGCAGAAGAAACGGTCTACACCGCCGGCGACCTCGCGCTGTCGATTGAGTTTAGTGAGCAGGTTAGACATACGAAAACGGTAGATCAAGACTTGAGTTTCCGAACCGGATCGATGATATGGGTGTTTATGTGTGCGGGCAGCACGGTCTGAGGTGCGAGGATGTTTTGTGGACACCATCGATAATGATAATCTGGAGAGAGGGCAGGTGTTTCCGTGACCAGTGACAATATCCCACCATCCTGCTCGCAAAGTGAGTCACCAAGATCGTTGTTGCAATGTTCCTGACTTGCTTAATTTGTTAGTGGTCGAGCATCCGATCCAACCTTTCCTCCTCCGCTTCGTCAAAATCTGCGCTGAAGAGCTCAAGATACTTCATAGACTCGGTTGGTCTCCTACTTCGCCTCGCATTTGCCACCGTCCTGGGGTACAAACGGTCTCATTTAGCTTCTCTTCCTGACACTCGTTGGCTGTCTCATCGGGCTTGATGCTATAGAAATGTCTGGGTCTCATTTTCAACACCGAGTCGCCGATCGTTGTCGTCCTGAGGTACGAGTCTCCGCTTAGTCCAGGTTAATGTCTGTTCTGATACACTGACACACCACTGACTACATGGAACCCGCCGTCTATCGGGGGGATCTTCTCTTCCCGGCGACCAACCCCCCAATGCACGGCATCCCACCAGTGACATAACAGTATGCAAGATACCTAGTGCGGAAATTCCCATCGTGCATCGTGCGCTCGAGATGCATGATATTCACGTGTACAACTTGACGCGCAATTCGGAGAGAGATCTGTTCGTGCCTTTGTCACTGTCATTGTGATATGCGTTTACCACGCCAGACAGGTTAACGAAATGTGCTGGGACAAGTGCGTCTCGTATGGTTTTTGGATATTGATAGCACCCACAAGTGTATAGTTACACAGGAATACAGGAACGCCGGTGCACCGGTGCATAATCGTACGAGAGCCATAGCGATATCATCCAAATTCGACCGTCTGGCTGCAAAACTGCGTACGCGCTTCCCTATCGTGATCATCCAGTGACTACAGTCACCTTTGGTGATGGTCTGGTCTCCAGACTACAATTGATAGGCCCCCTCACGAAGGAGCGCCAACTATACGACAGGTGGACTTGCTTACACATATGTAGATCACTGCGAGTGATCCGCCGGCAAAACGCCCAAAGAGCAGTTGCAATGCCCCCCCGTCGAACGTCATGTGTCATGTTATTACACTTTCAAATGTAGAGATTCAACGGAACCAGCGCGTGGTCTCGTCCGTCGTCTATGTGTCCATCGCCTCCCCTATCGATATATCCCCATTTGCACCCGCACCCACACCCCTATTCGCGGCGGAGATGGCGATTTCCTCAGCTTTGCGTTTCCGTGCGATCACTTTGGCGCACGAGATCAGGTTTAGCGCGTACCGCAAAGCCGTCGAGCCCCGCCATCGACATCAGGACGTTCAGTGCATCTGGCAGGAACTGAGACCGGCTGAGCACGCTCTACCTAAGTTAGCAAACAACATAACATAACTTAGGAACGTTTGATGATCGATCGGATCCATGTTGACATCGTATTGTGTCATATTCGTGGGTGGGACGAAGGCACTGAAAAGAATCGCACTTTTTGGGATAAGGATTTGTTTTTGAGTACATATCCATTGCCGCAGGGAATTGAATCATGGGCAGTGACGGGGACGATCATTCCCTCCTCGCAATTGATAGGTTTACAAGCAAGTACGGTATCCTCATGAAACGGGGCTCTCTATGACGTCTTTTTACTGATTCGATCGCTGCGATGACAGTGCTTTGAAGAGCCTCTGAGTAACAGTAACGCCCCGATGGACCTAATCCTTTGGGGATTTACGATCAAGTTTGCGTGGACTGGTAAACTATACGCGGGGAAGTGAAAACGTGGACGAAGCCACATGCAAGCACCAAGCCTCCGAACGCGATCTCAAACGGAAACGGGATCGTGCAGAGGCAAACGATCGTCTGGGAGACACGGTGGGACCGAAAGAAGTGGGTCGGGAGGGGATCTTGGAGAAGGAACCGTGCGCAGAGAGAGAACGATCGTGCATTTCGGGAAAAGTGGGACAATTGGTATGAAGTGGACTAGTCAACGTTGCTGGGCGGTGGCGATAGTTTTAGAAACCAGTAAGTTTCTCACCACACTTTGTTGCTGATGTTTACAGCAGCGGGATGTTCCCCGGAGACGTTTCGAAGAAAAAGTACGGCAGTACGAGAAGACAAGCTAGTGACAGCGTGTGAACGTGCGGTTGCGATGCGCGAGAAAGACGAGGCGACGATGGACATATTCCGACAACTTGCTACACAACGGTCTGTGCATGCGTCATGCGGTGTCAAGACTCTCGGAGCGTCCAGATAACCGATATCCCAGCAAGCTCAATCATGGAATGAGGATTCATACTAATGCTGCGTCGTGTGTACCCGAGCGAAAACACAGCAACCACGCGGGAAACGTGAAGGAGAGGGTAGCGTTGCCTGATTCTAGGTGATGCTAATCCATTCTAAGTCTAAGAGAGTAGGTCAAAGGAAAGTAACGCGCACCGTTAGATGGACCCTCCCGGCTGAGGGTTGAGATTGATTGTCCCGTTGTTGCACCTAATATGATGTGAGCCATTGTCTTTCAATCATCACTAGAAAAGACACACTGGGCCCACTTCCGTCCTCGCGGCCGAGGGTTGAGATGGATCGTTTGTTTGTTGTTCCTAATAGGACGTGAGCCGTCTTCACGAGGGTCCACTATAACCAGAAAAAGACGAACAGGGTCCGCTTCCTTTGGATCTGCTGGACCTTGTCCGCTGCGCGAGGTGTCCGTGTTCGGATGCTTGGGAACAGCAACCTTTGCAGGTGATTTACGCTGTAATGTGTGATGAGTGACTGCGAACAAGGTTGAGCAACAACAAACCTTTGGTCTTCCAAACGACGTCGCGACCATCCTCTAGAACCATATACTCGACACACCGCATCCGATCGTCTATTAAGGAGGAGCACTCACTGGCTTACGTTGACCTGCAGCCATCCACGAAGGTCCCTCATCCATTCTCACTGGTGAGTGGGAGAGAGATCGACGATTGACGGGCTTCTTGGAAGGTCGATCGGGGTTATGTAAAGCCGAATCCTTTTTACTCATCCTCTGTAGCCATTTTTTGAATATCGAACGGCCCTGAGGTGACTCGATAATGTCTGAATTTCCCCCTAGACGAGTCTCTAGAGGGAGTGTCGTCGGTGGCGGATCTGATGACGGTGATGTGACATGGGATGAGCCAACTGGCAGTAACTCATCCTCCCGGGGATGGACAGAAGAGGCCGGGGACGGTGGCTCCAGCAGCGTCAACACGGAAGCAAGAAAAGAATGTAGTGATCACCAACCTCGTCATAATCGAATTGAGGACCAGGTGCGCTCGATGGCACCTCGATCTGTGCTATCGTGAGAACTCACTTCGAGGGGGAAAAGAACGAACTCATACGTCGAGGAGATCACTATCAGCATCTTCGCTGTGGGTCTCACCCTCGAGTAGGCTGGATTTCCCAGGACCTTCCTGTTGTACGTACATAATGAAGGAGTCGGCGCGGCTCTTCCAGTGACGGAATGAGAAAATCCTACCAGTATCGAATCAGGTGGTTTGTTGTGGCCGCCCGAGGTTGAAGGTTGCTCATCTTGTTGCACTTGCTCACGAGTGGATACCTACATAGTTAGTTAATGTGGGAGACGGAATGGGGCTTGTCCGACATGCCAGGGTTATGAAGGCACAAATACTTACATGGAAGGGACCATAGAAGTCCGGGAGAATGTTGCTGAGATCACGAATGATGATTTTCCCGTCATATCGTCCAGTCGCGAGATAGCTACAGTCCGAGGAGACAGCAATCGACTGTATCCTTACACTGTCCTGGATGACAGGGCCAATCCGAATAAGTGTTGATGTGTTCAGGAACGAAATTGAATGTGATGCAAAGGTAGCGATGAATTTGCTGTTGCCGGCTAGAGCGAGAGAGTGGGTGTCGTCGCCATTGGGAACCTGTGATTCAGCAATCTGAGACCCAGTGGCGACATCGAAAGACCTGATTTTGTTGTCGCTGGATGGGGCAAAAATTTGCTGACCATTGCCTGACCACGCAAGCGCAGTGGCCACAGCCCAGTTGGGCATGACAATCTTGATAGTGATGAGCTTGTCCCCGTTGCGACTGCTGAAAATGCGCATCGAGCCACCAAGACAGGAAGTGGCGATGTGCTCGCCATTGGGGGAGAATCTGATTCCATTGACATTATCTCCAAGTTGGAGCGGGCCAACGAGTCGCTCCCCTGTTGTCATACTCCAAATACTTGCAGCTTTGTCACCGCTTCCACCTTTTCCACTTCCAGTCCCGGTGGCAAACCTGGTCGAATCGGCGGAGATGTCGACAACAGTCACGAAGTTTGTGCCCTCCACGTCGATGACCTTTTCACGCATCTCTGCGTTCCACACGCTTGCCCCCTTCGTTGTCCCACACACTATCCACTTGTGATCCCTCGATACAGCAATGGCGCACAAATCCAGTCCCATTCGCTTTCCGACCTCTTGACCGTCTGCAAGTCGCCATCGTCGAATCCCGTCATCACTCCCGCCCAAAAGATGTTTTCCGTCAGGCTCGAATGCGACTGCCCACACCCGGTTTGAGCGACCAGTGTCAAGTACCATCATTTGGTCTTACTGAATTGTCAGCATTGTTCAATCACTCCCCGAGCTGCTACTCACCAGTATTCGTTGACGACATCCTCAGGGATGGTACACAATCGTCGGTGTAGAAATGTCAACGAACAAGCTGTTCTGGTTGGCTCGTGGTGTGCAAAGTTGCTGTATAAACACGTTTCCTTATTCTCAATATGGTCTGTTCTCGCGGGTCTCTCGTGTCTTCAGCGCTTATTCCGGCCGACCACACTCTCTTGACGAGGTCACTCAGAGGAAGATGGGGGGCGAGAAGAAGATCGCTAATATTTCATACTGTGGTAGGCTAGGTATTTGTACTCGACGAATTATCATGTGCAATGTACACGTCAAGTGTCACTGT
>JBBPQU010001095.1:0-11374 GCA_038092655.1 Boletus sensibilis
GCTCCCTCGCCTGTGGACGCGTCCCCCCCCCCCCCCCCCGCTCGGCCGGCCCGCGGCACCGCCACGTTAGGTAAGCCCGCTCGTGGACCGTCAATTTCCTCTCGGTCAGTGCAACTTCCACGCCCCAGAATCCCGCTGGCAGAATAGAGCCATTCGTCATTTGGATCCGGTTCCAGAACCCGCTGGAAATGCACCAGCAGACGAATTAACAGAAGAGGAAGAACCCGAAGTCGCTGAATTGCTGGGAGAAGACTGAGCTAGCATAAACATTCATATATCCTACGCATGCATTGGGTAGTGGTCCTTCCATCCCGGATAAAATGGGTCCTCGTCTAGCGTCCTCTCTTCCCAGCCCTTCGGAACCAGGCCGGTTTCCTCTTGCTCTTTGGCCCACTCCCTGAGGGCAGGTATCACCTTGTGCTCAATATGCCACGTGCCCTTGTATTCGATGATTGACTTCTTCCCTTCCAGTAATACCTTGAGTACAAGCTTAGGGATATAGGGTTCCCGCTGGAAATCTGTGATGGGCGTGAAAAGGGCTTTAAAGTTGAAAACGATGGCGCGGGACTTTGGCAGGCGGCGTAATGTCTGCCAGTCGACACGCAAGTATATGTTGGAAAGTGGAAGGTCAGGATCTTGTGTCTGACGAAGATTCCACTCTGCTTCGCCCGCTTGCACAAACAGGGGTTCTCCAACCTCGAGACCCCAAGAACCGCGTTGAATGGGTTTATCGCAGGGCATCTTGGAGAAAAACCTTTAACAGACCG
The DNA here is from genome assembly GCA_038092655.1 of Boletus sensibilis. Classification (NCBI taxonomy): domain Eukaryota; kingdom Fungi; phylum Basidiomycota; class Agaricomycetes; order Boletales; family Boletaceae; genus Boletus; species Boletus sensibilis. Next base: position 768 of record JBBPQU010001095.1, read on the forward strand.
GCGTGAGATAGAGATGATCGGATCTGGGTGATGGACTGATATCACCTGTCCATGGAGAAAGCCATCTTCTCCTTGTAATCGGGGACAGGCCCGTGAATCTGGTACAATGGTCTTCCTATCTTCTGACCGATATTCCAACCAACGGCCGAGCATGACACTGCAGCTCGCAAGATGTATAAACCAGTCTCAGGATCTTCCTGGGTGATCAAGAAGTCCTCTGGAACGTTTTCGAGGAGAAAGACGAGTGGATGAACCGTGCTGATGTCGACCTTGATTCCGAGGATGTTGTTAGAGAACACGCCCGTCCAATCATCATAGTGGAACTGGTTGGGGTATCTTTGACAAACGTATTGGATAACCATCTCCATGCATTCCCTCGACGCTTCTTGACTTCCAGGAAGCTCGTCGATGACCAATTTGCCGTGCTCTGCATAGAGTTTCTTCCGCTGATCGATGCGCTCCCGATAGGTAGATTCGAGCTCGAGCCACCAGTCGGGCTCGAGCTTCTTAAGAGCTTCAAGGCAGAGTCAGTTTTGGGCAAACCATATTGCATCGACAGAATAACTGACACATGGTCTGATGATATTCCCATCGGAAAGGTCTGTACGGACGGGGTTTCGCGCTGTCGATGTCGAATTGATAGATTGGTTTGGGAGAAGGAAATCCCGTGAGCTTTGAGTAGTCGGGGAGCCTTTTCCGTCCGGACACCTGTCCATGGAGCCATTGGTAGAGGCTGAGAAAGCGCCGCCTTGAATTCCCGGCGAGCACGGCTGCCAAAATCCCTGTGGCTGCGATAGCTGCAATCTGGACAGCAGTAACCATCGTGGTCAACGACAACTAAAACGACTGAAGTACCGATCCCACGAGGTAATATAATGTCGCAGACCATGCTGATGGGCGCCCCAAGGCAAGATCACACGACACCTCGAGGCAATATTCTTCCCAAGGTCCGGAGGGCGCCGCACCATTTCAGACCTCTTTGCCTCGCACACACAGTAAGTTTGTTTCAGGACTAGGCAAGTAGTATATACCGATGTAATGCACAAATGGGACGGAGGATCCGAGGGATGGACGTTCATAGCTTGGCTTTCGGGACCATCAGATTCGACATGGCGTTCAGACTTGAGACTGCTTGCGAAAGCATCTCGTCAACACTAAGGGTCCTGTCGTCAATATTCGCGAATACAGATGCTTGAAATAGTTATCGTACATTGACTTCGCAGGCTTGATTTCCTATGATGAGATACAGTTGGTGTTAGCATGAGCCAAGGAGACACACAGATGGAACAAAACCAACGTTGATAGATCCGGCGACTTTACCCATCAACCCTAATGGAAATACAATCAGAGAGTCAAGATGAAAGAGCAAATCACCATCTTACACCTCCGTCCCTCAAGCGACTTTTCTGGGTGCTTCTCTAACTCAACTTCGTGAGGTATTCTCCCTTGGGATACGAGCGTTGCTATCTCTTGTTGCCGCTCAGACTCCCATTCGGTAACATACGGTGTCTTTCGGACATGCATCGGTCGACCAGAGTAAATAAGAGTTCGAACGGTGTCATCGTATCCGGCCGTGAGCAAAAGTTCTTTGTGCTTCGGAGGAGCTCCGGCTTCCTCACTGGCAACAAAGCGTGTTCCAACCCAAACACCATCTGCTCCGTACCTTGACAGTTTTGGGGTAAGCTAGGCCGAAGTTAGTAATACGGAAGAGACTCACGAAAGAGCTGCTGCGAGGCCGCGACCATCCGCAATACCGCCAGCTGCGACAACAACGATAGGCTCGCCTGTCAATGGACTCCTAGCATTTTTGGATAAATCAACAACAGCAGGAATGAGGACGGAAAATGGGGTTTCTCCTGTATGACCTCCGCCTTCACCACCTTGCGCACAAATGATGTCGACGCCTGAGGGATGAGACGTCATCTCGAATGTTTCGAACAACAAACAAGCGGACAGACCTTGGGCGAGCGCTTTACTGACATGCTACTGAAAGCGTGAGAGCTATACAGGGTGGTGTATATCACTAACGCACCTTTGGGTGCCCAACCAAGCTACATTGGCAGAATTGTTAATACCGGGCACTCAGCCGAAAGAAGGGACTTGCTTCATTACAGGTATACAAGCTGCATGCAATTTATCCACAGCAGCTTTGGGAGGTACTCCGACTGCGCTGACGAACAAGGCTGCCTTGCTGTCGATGATGACGTCAAGGAGTTCGTCGAGCTGACCGTTTGTATAATCATACTGCGAAAGCAGGATAAATGGGTCATGTCCAGATGATACGATAAACCTGGACAAACGTTGGTTTTCCTTGCATTTCCGCCTATCTGAGGCAGAAGTAGATCAACGCCGAAAGGTGCATTCTTGTCCTCGAGGTACGACTTTAATTCGTCAATAAACTGCTGAAGCGCCTTTGGAGTTTGGCGAAGGCCCCCGATGACGCCAATGCCTCCGGAGTTGGTTACAGTTGCCGCCAACTTTGTGCCAGCAGCGACGTTCATTCCTGCCGCGTTCGTCAAGAACCACAACGTGATGAGAACCATTCACTTTACGTGCCTGCCAGCATGATGGGATGGTTGATCTTGAACAACCTGGTCAAGGGGGTAGAGAAGACGGGTTCTGAAGACGGCATTGTGAAGACAGAGGACGGAATGCCGTGGAGGGAAGTGTTAAACCCCAGCCGCCATCACTGGGAGTTTCAATGGATCAAGTATATGATAGTTCGTTCCGGTCACCGGGCAATGTGATCGCCGGAAAACATGATGACATAATCTTCAGTAGCACCCTTAGCTGCAAGCTGCGATGACCGACAAATGTCCGGTGGACCATGGTCAACATTCGGGAGACAGTTGTCCGGTAAGACCAAGCACGCTGTCCACTTGGTCCTCTCTGTTCTCGACGAAGAGCCCACCGCAGTCGAACCAGTCCTCGTTGTCCACAGACCGCGAGGTCTCATCTATCCCGCGAACACCCGACAGTAATTGGGTGTACCCTTCGGAGACCCAGTTCTTCGCAGCCATGGCTCGGAAGAACCACAACCCCCGAACTTCAGACATGAAGACCATCGTACCTATCCACAATGCTGTGAACGAGCGCGCTTGGTCCGAGGTCCTGAAATGGGAAGCTGGCAGAGGTGGAGAAAAGTGTGGTGGTATCAAGCTCGTGAACCTCAAAGGGAAACCAAACGACATGAGCCCCAAAGCGAGGTTGATGACGCTCATTGGGTAGGCAGCTTTTCAGATCCATAACACAGTGCTTATGAGATTTCCGTTTGTCTCCCAGCTATTCAGCGCCGTTTGATCGCCATGATTGGGTCGTGGATCGTTGCGGCACTAAGATCCGCTATGTTATTGACTTTTACACCGGGCGTGCCACAGGCTCTTCAAATGTTTCCTTTTATCTTGACGTACGACCTGCCTTAGATGATTGGGAGGGAGTGAAGATGAGACTAGAGAGCGCATTCTGTGGTCTATTTGGTCCTTTCGCTCGAGAGAACGGTATTACTCCTCCCCCCTAATTTCTTTCAAGTATTGTATATCCATCACATTCAACCCCTGCTCAGTGAGTACATGGTAATACCTCAATATAATCTATCACCGCTTCACAGAGACTTTGGTCTTCTTCGCTGGTGGTTGCACAAGTTCCTCTTCGCTTTCCTGCTCAGAATCAGTAGAACCGTCATCATTCACGTCGCTGATCTCTTCATCCTCGTCCCACCCAGCATCATCCTCTTCATATTCCTCTTCATTTCCACTGCCATCCGCTTGACTATCGGAGGCCTCTTCTGGCAGGGCTTTCGATCCCATTTGTTTTGCTTCCTTTTTCCGCCGCACATTCTCTTCCTGTTCCTCCCTTCGTTGCTTCCTCAACCTTTCCTTTGCTGCATGTGACGCTTTAAGCGTAGCAGCCTCGGCTTTCGACTTTTTGACTACAAGGGTCGTTAGAATCGATTCGATGACCACTCACAAGATGCTTACTGAATTCGTGGTACATAACTGCACCCTCTTTTCCAGGGATTCCCTCTGTTATCTTGACAAGTCTAAGCTCCATTCTGGGCCCGACTTCGTCCAGCTTCACCGCTTTCTTCTGCCCTTTCTTGTTGTTTCTCCCCACATAATCATCCGCTAATGACACCGCGTCTGCATCGTCTCCCGCGGCACTTGATGCAGAGGAGGCAGCCGACTCGTATCCTCCTTCGCTGACAGGTCCCGGCTCTCCTCGTTTTCTGAGTAAAAAATCCGCGACATCCTTTTCGTTTCCGAGATCGAGAACACTGATTGTAGAAGTACTCGTGGTCTTTTTAGCCCCTTCGAGGACTCGCCGAACGCGTTTGGAGACACCGTAGGGTTTTACGGTGATCAAGTAGTGTCGGAAGTCGATAGTACCTCGTTCTGCATTGTAGGCGACAAGGACGATGCGACGCGCTCCTGAAAGAGACATCGAATTTGGTGCAAGTGGGGGAAACATGGACTGGAATGCCTTCATTAGAAGGGGTAGGTGTGGGGGCGTATTTGGAGAGGGCGGAGGAAAAGAGGCGAGTACAAGCTATGAGACCAAGGGGATCAGGGGGAAAAAAGAAAAAAGATGCGAAGAAATGTTGTGACGAACCAGCGGTGCGGTCAGATATTCTAAACCCTGACTTCGTGATGAGCGGGACGCTTTCAGCAAGTCTTTCTTCAAGCTGTATCGCTCAATTCTGAAGCTAAACGTTGGCCCAGTCGGTAAACGAGCAATGCGAAGGGATGGAGCGACGTCGGTCAGTGTGATTGCCATAAGATGAGATACTGTGAGAGCTGGGGCCATCGTTAGGAAATCTTTTAGTTTGTTGCGTTTGCGCTCCTGGAAGATTGAGAATCAAGCATGCAGATAACAAAAAAACCGTGAAAGACAGCACGAACTCTTAGTCGGGTAGCAGTATTTGGCTCCATAACTTTTCGCAGGTCGCGAACTAGTTGACTGAGAGAAGCACCGACCTGGCCATGTTTGATGATAAAGGACTTTGGCACGTTGTCCTGTGTCTGTGAGCTTGCACCTGCGCTCTTGAGATGCGTCCGATTCTTCCGCTTACGCGCCATCTCCGCACCATATGTGATCGTAGAAATTTCGGAGTCGGTTGCCTTTTCAGGAGGTATTGGAGAGTGTTTGTTTGGCATTGTTGTCCAACGGCTTTGAAACCTAACAGCGGTCAAACTGCAGTTTCTGCGCGGTAGCCCCTCGAATTCGAACAGGGAGAGGAGTGGAATTGTAATTACAAGTATTGATATAAAAAGGCTACCAGATCATTCTACATCGCTGAGAGAAGGATCCCGAGTCCAAGTCACGAGATGAAGGATACAGCATACTGCAGATCAAAGCTACACGGGAGAGGCGAGGGTGGAAAGAATGAAGACAAATAAAAAGGGGGGTATGTGAGTCTAAGTAGTTCACAAGAGGTCAAGTCAGACAAAGGACACACGGACAGAGCCAAACGAAATATGCTATAAATCAGCGCTCGCAAGAAACGACGGTTACGAGAGTGGGATAATTAGAATTCAAGGAACTGATATATGGTTGGTTCAAATCTTTGATGAATGGGGGGAGGGCTTTCCTCCATGACAAGCCCAGGCATATCTTCCAGGGATGGGAGGGGAAGATGAAGGAAGTGACGGGTATCGTCAAGTGAAGTAGTATGGGGGATAATTGGTGCCTGGTGAGCGAATGTTGTTCGTCAGTCAATCATAATAATGGGGGAAAAAATCACCTTAATTTCACAGCGTTCTAATGCATCCCAATCCACGCCACGGAACCACGAATGATCAAGGACATCCTGCGGACCACCGATCATGTTCCCGAGGCGCTTGGTACGATCTGGGTGCAAAAATGCATTAATGAGCTCTTTGGAAAGCCGATCCATGGTGTGTGGCCAGTGGATAACTCCTCTCAAAATCTTTTCGTAGATGCCGTATGCAGTCTCATGGAAGAATGGAGGGTAGCCAACAAGCATTTCGTAACATAAGATTCCGCACGCCCACCAATCCGCAGCCTTCCCATGGCCATCAGACTGGATAATTTCTGGGGCTAGGTACTCTGGTGTACCACACAAGGTCCACGTGCGATCGTCAACTATTTTGGCAAACCCAAAATCGGTCAAACGAAGATAGCCGCGCGAATCCAGAAGGAGGTTTTCGGGTTTCAGGTCACGGTATATGATGTTGAAGGAATGCAGGTATTTCAAGGCAAGGATGATATTAGCCAGATAGAACCGTGTGACGTCGGGGGTGAATTTCTGGGCCCTGCGAAGGTGAGTGAAGAGTTCACCACCGGGAACATAGGACATCAGCATATAGATGTTCAAGCTGTCCTGGAAAGTCGCAAAGAGATCTACGACAAAAGGATGCCGGACCCGCGACAGGATGTAACGCTCAGCATTAACATGCTCGACTTGACGGAGGCGAACAATTTCAACTTTGCGAAGAACCTTCATGGCAAAGATGTTCTGAGATCCGGGAGTTGCCGACTTGAGACGCACTAAGAGCACACGACCAAATGTTCCCGTACCTAGAGAAAACAATAAGTATTGCGTGAACCAAGAAGCAACGACGAAATTTTACCCAAAGCGCCTCTCACTTCAAAATCGGTTAATTTCAAAACGCCGGGCTTTTCAACGTGGACCTGCTCATTTTCGAGGGAACGAGCAGGCTTAGGAGGTGGAGTGAGGGGCCGCTGAGGGGCGCGAGGTTGCCAGTGGGTCGGATAACTTGCCCGCAAGGCGGGGGCTTGGTGCAGTTGTAACTGGAGTTCTTGACTTGTCGGTTTCTCTGGATACGGTGCTTGTTCCTGGCGCACCATCATGACACCAGCTGGGCTAGTATCTGCTCCATCCTCGCTATGACCGGGAGACACGGGAGGGGTCATGAGCACATCGTAGACCATAGGTACAGATTGACAACGGTATGGTGCCATTCCTGGCGAGATCGATGTGGCAGACTGGGGTGTGGGCGCGTGAAAATGATCCATAATTTGATGGGTGATTCAGTTTGGGGTGTGAAATTCCGGGTGAGGTTGCAATGACAATCGACAGACGAGAGAGAAAAGAGAAAACGCAGGAGTGATTCAGAGTTTGTCGAGAAAGACTGGAGAAGTTGAATATGTATTAGAGACTAGTTATATAGCTAATGGGGTGTTAATCGGGTTGATAGATGAGAGTAAATGGGACACACATATATGGTCTTGTTTCAAGATGTGGTGGGCAGGCGATGGTTGGCTTCTGGTTAGAGACCCGGTGGTGGTTCTGCCGATGGGCCCGCCTAGCGGTGGTTGCTTCAGAAGCTCGCTCGAACTGGGAATTCCTAGTCAACCACGTTGATCACAGGGCCCTCTGTAGCCGCCAAGGGCAATTGCTGGGCGCCAGATTTCTGTCGCTCTCAGCGGGCTTGGAGTTCGCCCAGGTTAAAAATGCTGTCCGACACGGCGACGAAACGGTGGGAAGCAAGTGAAACCAGGTGAAACCTCAGCTACAAACACTCCTCGCTTAGCATGACCGGGGACGTCGAGTTCAATTGGCGTTCCTGGGTCATAAATTCATTAAATTTATTGATCCTGTTGACCGAAACATGTCAAGTACAGAGTATCTCATAAAATATTAAGTTTTGCACGAAATAACCTATGCATTATAAGATACTCTACTGACTTAGTGAAGGCGTATTAATACCACCCCTCATCCAAGTTTACATAAGCTGCTCTTAGACTCCACTGCCATGTCTCGCGCGAGCAATGCTGGAGGATGGCTCAGAGGCACTACCGTACGCAAGGGTGGCACCACCGCTACAAACCCTCATTCCACTCGGTCCAATACCCCTCAGGTACAGAGTACCTCCACGACAATATTCGGTGGTGGTGTCAAGGATGCATCTGGCAGAACTTCCGAATATTTCGTGAGTCCTACGCGCACCCCATCCCTCTTGTCTGTTTCGGTTTCCTGAGACGGGAGCCACGACAGTCTATGGACGATCAATGTCCTGTATGCAAGTCCGATCGATATCTCAACCCAAAGTTGCGATTGCTTGTAAGCGCGTGTTATCACAAAATGTACTTGTACCATGCACATTTGGTTGCCATAACTCAACCCCCGCCGCGTACTCAGGTGTGAATCGTGCATCGATCGGTTGTTCACGCTCGGACCTGCCCCGTGTCCGATATGTCAGAAGATCCTCCGGAAGCTAGCATTTACCCCGCAAACGTTCGAAGACCTCACAGTCGAAAAGGAAGTCGCAGTACGGAGGCGTGTAGCGAAAGAGTAAATCCATTTGTCTCACAGCTTGCAACTATTCCAATGGCGTCTCTTCCAGTTTTAACAAGCGCCGCGAAGATTTCCCCGACCTTCGGTGGTACAATGACTACCTCGAAGAAGTCGAGGATATAAGTAAGTCCATATATATTAGATTGTCGCTGAATTTCGTTCTTCAACTTGAATGTAGCATTCAATCTCATCAACGATATTGATATTCCGGAGACCGAAGCTAGGATAGAGAGCTATCGCAAAGAGAATGCACCATTAATCGAACTCAACTTGCGACGAGAGGAACAGTACGTCCAAGCTTTAAAAGACCAAGAAGAGCAAGACCGGTTAGAAAGAGAACACCGCGCACTCGAAGCCCGCAAGGAGGAAGAACTAGAACGTGAGGAGAAGGAAAAAGACCGACGAGAAATCATCGATCGACTGGAGACGAGTACCAAAGATGCTGCCAAGGTTATCGCAAAATCCCGCGCGGAGGCAAACAAGCGGTTGTCTGCCCGCACTGCCGCCACTACTTTGGCCAAGAGCAGTGCACAACTCTTACGCTCACGTGCGGCGCAGAGCACCACCGTTCCCGATGTGCCACACGTTCCCCTGCAGGACGATTGGTATGCGTACGAGGATATGTATACCCTGCGGGACAACTATGAGGACGTCTACAGTGAAGCAGTACGAGAAGACCGAGAAGGCATCATGAGGGCAGGGGGATACCGTGTACACGAAGCCTGGGACAGGGCTGTGAGGTCGGCAGTCACTGCGTTGTTTTTACCTCCGCTCTCAGAAGCTTTTCAATCCGATATTACACCTGAAGCGCCTCAGAGAATCGTGGCTTCTACATGATATAGATTCAGATTCACGATAGTCAACCATTCAATGCGTATCGTCCCTCTTTGCGAAGCGAATGATATTGGTCCACGCACATGGCTGAAGAGTCCCGAGGATATACAGTGAGATTGAATTAACACTCAGCGACACTGAAAACGACTCTGCGCTCGTTTTGCTCCTGGTCAGAGAGCGGATCACCCATGGTAAAGTAAAGAAGTTGGTAGTCTTGCTTCTTCCTGGAACAATGCCCAGGTTAAATGGTAAGTCATGTGGCCGAAAGTGGACTAACTTGGATCCCTTCAGCCTGAATGCTTTGATGACTATGTCTGGGTCCAGAGTGGACTTGAGGGCCACAGCTCGACGTGCATCATCTATCTTCTCGTCATCTGAGTCGGGTATGCTGACTACACCGTCGTCGGGATCCTGGTTCGTGCGTAATCGCTTCTTGGGAGCAGGGGACTTTGATCCTTCACGGCGTTTGCTTTTACCTAGCGAGACGGATGATGCCGACGCCCAATTCGTACTAGTCGACACGTTGAGAGCGGCCTGACGAATTTCTTTGGGGGCTTTGCTGTTCGTTATATCAATTCTCAGCGTCCCATGAATGTTCACGTTGTCGAAACATCACCTTGAAGGATCGAACACAAGGAGGTTGTACTTGCCATTTTTCCCAAGTTCATACCCCACAATTGTTATGGAATGACCGTCATACTGCATTATAACAGGCATTTTACCGGTGGCCACGACAGGCGACGCGGTACGGAGTATCTTGTTGACATCTCCCTCGGGCTTTTCGGTGAAGTAATTAACAACCCACTCTGTCAGCGTATCAAATCCTGTGAGATCAAGATGAGTGGTATGTCTTCACAAGATGAAACGGTAAACCTTTTGGGGAATTCCTGAGGTCAAAATCCACAAGCACGCAGCTAAGCCACTGTTATTCCATGCCAACCACGAGTTATTATGAATCTTACGGGATTTTGCGAGACGTGAAAGCAACGTAGAGGTCTGGTGGTCTGGATTAGGAGTTAACGTCTGTTTATATTCACTACACGTTACCTCCAGTCCCGAGTTTCTTCTTAGTGTTTACCAATTTATGGTCGAGGTCACGAGCACCGATATCATCATAGCCTGCCAAACTGTGTCAGTGCCAAAAATGAATTTATATGAACATTGATGCGATGCTACCGTTTTTCCACGCGTCTTCTATCCAGTGTTGTAGATTCCGTACACTAGGGGATGACGGGAAATCGAGGTGGGCAAAGTAGACGGACTGGAATTGCTGGTCCATGAGAGCGGCACATGTCATCAGAAAGTTGCGATATCTGATGACACAGTGATTAAACTAGTCAGCCCAAATCTCACGTTTCCAAAGTTAGGTGAGCCCACGTACCCGCAACCCCAGGCCGAGTCAAAAGATTCATGGTAAATATGAGGAGTCCGCTCGTAGCATAGAACAGCACGTTGAGTAGCACCTTTCCTGTGGGATTTCTTCAGTGCCTCTTTC
>JBBPQU010001096.1:0-11346 GCA_038092655.1 Boletus sensibilis
TTTACCTTTTACTCGGACTCTTCTCAACCCTTATTTCGTTACTTACCTGTCTGGATTGTACCTTAGAGTATAAGTCCTGTCGGCTGGTTTGGTAATGCTCAGTTTCCTCCCATTGGATTCTCACTATCATTTGTCGCCCATCCGAACTGTCTTCATTGACTGCCCAATGTGGGTCTCTGCAGAGAACACTGTCGTTCTCATTGTCATATGCCTTTCCACATGCTGCACTCCATCTCTTTTCACGTCCGCTCCGTTCTTGGACTCTCAGACTCACCTTTCTTCAGTCCAGACTCACCCCGGACTTTCTAATATCTGCCGGGTTTAGTACGCTCGGATCTATCTTCAACGTCTCCGCCTGGAATTCCTTTAGGGATGGACATTTCGTACCCTTCTAACTAATCCTTCAAGCTCTGACTGGAATGCTTGTTCCAGCAAGTCATCTGAGCTATCTTCCTTATAACAGATCTTGGCAATCCAGTTTTCTCTTGCTTTTGCTTTCGCAGATCGCGGAATCGGCGGGTTCTCGAAATCAGGATCTGGACCTCCAGATGTAGCAGAGTCAAGAAGGTTGAGGTAAATCCGGCGGAAGTGAAGAGGACGTGTATATGTGGATGGTGGTGTCTGTGGATCCATCCTATCCCAATAAATTGGAAGCATCAGATCAACATCCAGATATTTGACTTCAAAGTACAAAGCAGGCGGCCAAGGGAATGTGGGATTGGGGAAGGAATTTGAGAAAACTGGAGAAGGAAAAGAACATTTGTTCAACAAGACAATGGAAAAGGAATACGCATCGTCAAGCCAATCCTCATAGTCATTGTCATCGGACAGATTGTTTTCTGACAGAGGTCTCTGAGATAATCCATCTGGACCCTTATGACAATCAGCTGGGATGTGAACAAGCTTGAAGTGGAATAGCAGGATTCCGGCTATCCAGCAATTGATGATAGCATTGGGTTGTAGATCTGGATTGTTGATCATACCCTTCACATACTTCGCATCCATTTCAACTGTAAAGTTAGGAATGCCAAACACAAAAATGTGAACTGCTCGCAAGGCTCAGAATAAACCATAGAGTTCGAGCTTTGCTTGAGAATAACGGCTCTCAACCTCGTTAAGGCTAATGGATCCGAAACGGTTCGGATAACGCTTCCCATCTGCACCCTCCTAAGACAAGATATATCTGACCGCAATCATGGACATGTCAACAGCCAGGACTACTTCAAGTCCGGACTCGTAGTCCAAACGTCGGAGCGCAGGGGACTTTATAATCTTGTCCTTTAGACGCTGCATGGCTGTTCACTGAGGTTCCCCCCATACAAAAGGTACACTCTTGTGCATCAAATCCACCAATGGATGAGCGATGGTTGCATAATTCTGGATAAAAATGCAAATGACTCTGCACATACCAAGGAATCCATGGACTTCAGTAATAGTGGTACATTCTGGCCAGTGATGGATCTTCTGAACCTTGGCTTTGTGAGGGATCCAACCATCGAATGTACACTTGTGTCCAACTACAGTTGCATCTGGAGCAGCAAGCACAAACTTCTTAGTGGAAACCATGGCACCGATGTTCTGTAAACACTGCAAAATCTAGTTAACGACTATTAGATGATTCCAAATGAAATGATGGATTCTGGAATTCTCCAGAATCATCTCATAGGATCCATCATTCCATTGGTAACAACTGGTACTGGATTTGACTGGAAGGTCATCAATAAATGGCATCGTATAGTCCGGAATCTCGTCCTACAAAACGAAAGCCATATCAGCTTGATAAACTTGAACCACATTTGTATACCCCATTGGTACTGTGGTCAGATGATGGGGTCCGAGTAGACTATTAAAAATAGTCATGTCTCGTGAATCAACATACAAGGGTTGCTGATCATAGCCTGCAAACAAGTCCATCACACCATAGACTGCATACCCAGCAAAGGATTTGGCAAAGTGTTCAACGAAGGGTGGTGTGGAGGCGTCTCGGATTGTGACAGCATTGAGGGGCTGTAAGTCATGGATCAAGCAGAGTGTTTTCTTGTCTTGTTTCAGAACACAGAACCATTGGGAATGGTAGGAAGATGCGGAAGGTTCATAGACACCAGATATGATCTGGTCTTTGATGATCTGAATTGCTCCGTCACGGATTGCAGGCAGTATTTGTTACGACTGCACAACAATGCAACACCAAGGTATATTCCAAGTCTATACTTCCTAGGGTCTAAGAGACCGAAGGTCCTAGGACTTATGACTGGCCTAGGTCTTAGCCTTGACGAATGTTACAAGTGGAGGACCCCCCACTTTTTGTTCTCCCATTCCTTCCCCTATTCTCGACTCCCTTGTTCCAGGATCTTCCCTTTGGGACAACATCGTCGCCTCCCTCACAGACTATGCTATGCAGGACACAGCCTATGAGGACTGCTTTGAGCACAGCCTCGAACAGCCTTTCTGATCTGATTCTCTATGACCCGGTTCTGTCCTTTTCTTTCCTATATTCTTCGAACTGTTCCTATTTATCCCACAGACACTGCCTCCTAACACGTTCTCTCATATGCGTCGTACTCCTTTATCTAGTCATGTACGCGACACGACTAGTCATATGACCTGTGTCTTGCCTGCCCTTGCTTACATTCAAGCTCCGCTTGAACTCTTCTCTCACCTTATATAAACATCCCCTCTCTATACTTGTATCTCTAACTTAGACCTACACAATCTACGGTGTAAAGTCTTTCTTCACTCGCCTCGTCTCTCACCCTAAGCTCAATACTAGGCTTTGTCCTAGGTATCTCTAGTCTCTTACCCCTTCGTCAAGGCTAAGACCTAGGCCAGTCATAAGCCCTAGGACATACAGTTTATAGAACCATACAAAGACATAGACTTGGAATACACCTTGGTGTTCCATTGTTACATGGTCATAACAAAAGGTCTAAGTTGTAGATTGTTGGAGCTACCACGCCCAACCACCTCACCGGCTACCAGGAGGTAGCAAGCCATTGTCATCACGTGGAGAATCAATCTATCATCCTACCGAGTAGGATCACCTTCTGACGATGAGGAAAGTAGGATCTCTCCTCCAGTTCCCATCACATCCTTCTCTGCTGTACCAGAGTGTAGGATATCGACACCGTCTTATACCCCATCCATCCCACCACCTCCTCGACGATCCCCCGCACCGGCAGTTTCGCAGAACCTTTCCACCACTTCAGATATACCTGAGGAAATCACCCTCCCATCTGAAGAACCCGCAGACTACCACTACCAACAAGATCCTCTCCCACCTAAACGAGACCCAGAACCTGAACCAGACCCGGATTACCCCATTGGAGAGGTAGATCCAGACGACGAAAACGACAACGACATGGGAGAAATCAAAGTAGCCCTCCCCAAGGAATTTTCCGGCCTCGGAAACGACGCCAACTGATGGTTGTTGGCCATGGAAGGATACTTCTCTCTTCATGAAGAGAAGTACTCAGACAAGGCAAAGTGCCTTGTTTTACTCAACAGGATGTCCAAAGGATGTGGAAAAGCCTTTGCTGAAGCATGGCTTATTAAACTGGTTGACGACAAAGTTCCCTCTAACAAGAAGAACTACAAATGCATTCGAGATGCCTTCACCACTACTTTCTCAGCCTATGACGCCGCCACTAATGCAAGGATGGACTTGGCCAATCTCCACCAAGGAAGTGGAAGAGAAAGATTCAACAATTACCTCTCTCGTTTCACCATCCTTGCAACCCAATCTGGAATCAAGGAATTGGGTGCTCTTACGGAGTGGTTCCTTCGAGGACTCTCCAAAGAGATCGCCACCCAACTCATCCAATCTGGTATCCTTAATACCACCAATGATATGCAAAAAATCTACAACAAGGCAGCCAAGATTGCAGGAGGGTTCAACCAAATCAGAGGACTTAGAGAGGGACCACATGTGGCCTATGGAAAGAGCCATTCTAGCCATGATCCCAATGCTATGGACGTGGATTATCTCTCAATCTCTCCCACCGAGTGTGCTCGGCTTATGTGGGAGAAACACTGCTTTATATGCAAAAAGACTGGGTGCCATACTCACAAGCATCCTGGCTATCCACAGACTTCTCAAGGGAGGAGTAAGAATCCCTCTCCCCAAGCCCATGCTCGTGTCATGGCCACCCACCCTCCCAGATCATCCCCTTCCCCCTGAAACGTTCTCCTCTATTTCCTCGTCATCTCCCACCAATTCCCCTACGTTTCCCGTAGGAAGGGGGTAGTCTTTTACTATCCAAAGGTATGGCACCAACATGTGCTTAAACTGTAGAACTAGGTGTGAGACCTGGTACAAGACCAATAAGTCTTTAAACTGTCGATTAGGTGAGAAGCCTTTCTGAGACCTTAGTATGTCTATTAAACTACTGTACTTCCGCCTCGAGTCCCCCTTCTAGTATGCCGGTTACGCTGCTATTAGATACTCGATCCTCAGTCACTCTGTTCGATATGCTACTACGCTGTCACTAGAAACTGTTCACCTTGTAGTACTTGCGTTTGCGCTCTGCTACTCATACCCCTTTCCTGTCTCACGGTCCATTGGTGGATCCTTATTGCGTTGCAGCTGCTGTGCACTGGCGTAGTAACCCGTTGTCTCTTTTGATCCGTCTATCGGATCTATTCGTTGTGTTATCTATAGAACTGGTGATCAGATCTCGGTATTTACGTTTGGATCTTGATTGCGGCCACTTTGCCCGGATCTCGGCATCCTTGTAGATCTTGATCGTTCATTTAGTTTCTTCTTTGATTTCGGACCTTGTATCATATGATCGGATCTTGATCTCAGATCTCGATGCCCATCTCGATCGTTAGTTTATGTTAGTTTCCATTGCACTTGTGTCTTCCGCATGTTGGACAATTCTTCACTTTATTCACGATGTTCCCCTTTACCCATCGTGTATAGCCTTTACCGGCCCTTTACCTCATTTGCTTACGTCATTTCCTTCCATCGTGTTCTATGGTATTCTATACTGGCCCTAAACCGGTTCGTAGTTAGTATATATAGTCGTAGTCATATCACTTGTACGTCTTTACGCTTGAAATTCCCTTTTACTTGCCGCAATCCTTTGAGGGTTGTGTTTGTGAGTCATCGTTAGGGCTTTGTTATAAGTGACCGATATTTGGTCATTACACCCCCCCGGATTCTCTGGATGTGTACATCAAAGGTCTTTCCTCTCATTCTAACTGCAATGAGATCCTCAGGACATTGAAAACCATGTTCGATCCTAACCTGGACAAACAAGGGAATGTTATAGAAGGACACTATCCATCAGAAACCACCCTCTACGAGGAGGAAGAAGTAAACATCCTAGTCTCTGATGGACAGCCTTCCTCCACCCCTATTCAGTTGTCTTTTTAGACGGAAGGGATGAACCAATGTCATCTCCTTCCCTACGCTTGCGCCTGTATTTATTTCTGGATCAAAAAGTAATTCTATTTGCATTTGTTATGACTGTGTAACAATGGAACACCAAGGTGTATTCCAAGTCTAGTCTTCCTACGGTTGCAACAACCGAAGGTCCTAGGGCTTATGACTGGCCTAGGTCTTAGCCATGACAATGGACTAAGAGGCGTTGGTTACCTAGGACAAAGCCTAGTATCGAGAAGGAGAGACAAGGCGAGTAAAGAGAGACAAGGCGAGTGAAGAGAGACTTTACACCATAGATTGTGTAGGTCTAAGTTAGAGATACAAGTATAGAGTGGTGTGGTTTATATATAGTAATCGTAGGGTTCAAGCGGAGCTTGAATGTACATAAGGGCAGGCAGGACGTGAGTCAAGTGACTAGTCGCGTTGTGTACGTGACTAGGTAAGGTGGTACGACGCGTGTGAGAGAACACGTTAGGAGGCAGTGTCTGCAGGATAAATAGGAACAATACGGAGAAGATCGGAAGAAGAGGAGAGAACCGGGTTGGGGAGAATAGGATCAGAAAGGCTGTTCAAGACAGTGCTCGAAGCAGTCCTCGTAGACTGTGTCCTGCACAGCGTAGTCTGTGAGAGAGGTAACAATATTGTTCCACAGGGAGGATCCTGGGACGAGAGAGTCAAGGATAGGGGAGGGAATAGGAGAGGAAAAGGTGGGGGGTCTACCACTCGTAACAGCATTCCCCTCTCAATCCAGAATAAACAGACCAAGAAAAGCATTGGCCTTCACGCCCTAATAGACAGTGGGGCAACCAGATGTTTCATCTCACAGGAGGTAGTACGCCAAGCTGGACTACCACTCTATCGTTTGCAAAACCCAATACGAGCATGGAACGTGGATGGATCCATGAACAAATCGGGAGATATCAAGTTTAAAACAAATATCATCCTCAACTACGGAGGAATTAAGGAATGTCGGGACCTGTTTGTCCTGAACTGTGGTCAGGATCAAGTGATCCTCGGACTGCCTTGGCTACAGGCATTCAATCCTACGATTGACTGGACCAAGGGAAATGTCACCCTTTCCCCCGCTACCTACAAGAGTAGGTCAATTGACCATGCCGATGCTGCCGCCCAACGATACATTCTTCATTACTTGGAACACGAAGAAGAGGAACATATTCACCAAGAATTGTTCTCCACCTTTCAAAAGAAAAGACCTCTCCAACGGGCGCAATTTCTTTGCACACATACCAATTCCGTCAAGGTACCGGAATACCTTATACGACAAACCACATTGTCCACTACCATCGCCCAACAAGCTGAGAAGACAGCGGTCATTCTCTCTACTGAATATCAGGTGTTCACAGATGTCTTCAATAAAAAGGATACCACAAAACTCCCTCCTTCTTGACCCTATGATCATGCCATTGAACTCAAAGACTCGTTCATTCCCCGACGTGCCAAAAACTACCCTTTGGCCCCAGTGGAACAGGATGCATGTAAAGAGTTCATCAATGAACATTTAGCCTCAGGGAAGATCGTTGCGTCTAAATCCCCCCAAGCCTTTCCCTTCTTCTTTGTCCAGAAGAAGGATGGGAAGCTTCGTCCCTGTCAGGATTATCGTTATCTGAACTCGCATACCATTAAGAACGCCTACCCCCTCCCCCTTATCTCTGATGTGGTGGATAAGGTCCAAGGATCCTCTATCTTCACCAAATTCGACGTACAATGGGGATACAACAATATCCTCATCAAACCTGAGGACCACTGGAAGGCCGCCTTCGTCACCCCTTTCAGGCTTTTTGAGCCTATGGTTATGTTTTTTGGCATGTGCAATTCTCCCGCTACCTTCCAGGCTTTTATGGACGATCTCTTTGGAGATTTCCTTGCGGAGGGGTGGTTGATCATCTATATGAATGACCTCCTTATTCACTCCGCTGATCCCACCCTCCACGAAGAATACACCAGGAAGGTCCTCCAACGTTTCCGAGAACACGAAATGTTCTTGAAATTAGAAAAGTGCACCTTTGCTGCCACGGAGATCAACTACCTTGGATTGGTCATTAATGCCCAGGGTGTCCAGATGGACCCCACCAAGCTTAAAGCCATTGAGGAATGGACTTACCTGACCTGCGTCAAAGACGTTCGGTCCTTCCTCGGCTTCTGTAACTTCTACCGGAAGTTTATCCCCTCCTTCTCTACCCTTGCTCGTCCTCTCTTGGATCTCACAAAGAAGGATTCCCCATGGACGTGGACTGATCGTCACATCTCAGCCTTCCGTGCCTTACAGCACGCCTTCACCACCCATCCAGTTCTAGCCTTCCCCGACATCTCCCACCCCTTCACCCTCATGACGGACGCCTCCCTGACAGCCTCCAGAGCAGTTCTAATGCAGGCCGACTCCAACGGCGATCTTCGCCCTTGTGGGTATCTCTCTCAGACGTTCTCCCCCGCGGAACGGAACTATGATATCTATGATTGCGAACTCCTCGCGGTCATATGTAGTCTGGAAGAATGGTGGCAATACCGCCTCGGTTCCCCCCACCCCGTCAAGATCCTCACGGATCACAAAAACCTCACCTACTTCAAAGAGCCTCGCAAGCTCTCTTGCCAACAAGCCCAGTGGCTCCTTTTTCTCCAGGACTTTGACCTGGACTATACCGCCCTCCCTAGCTCCCAGATGGGACCAGTGGATGCCCTGTCCCGTCGCAACGAGGTTGATACCTCTTCCAACAACACTGATGTCCAATTGCTTCCCTCCTCTGCTTTTGACTTGCAGCTTCGGGCCATTGACCTCGCCCTCGTGGACAAGATCTCCTCCTCCTCCTCCACCGATCTGCTTGTCCTCAACGCCCTCCGGAGTATGGAAGCTGGGAAATCCTTCTTCGGCCGCGCTCGCCCCAATGACTGGTCTTTCACAGATGGTCGTCTTTACTTCCAAAGCCACCTTTATATTCCCCCTGACGCCCGCCACGACCTTGTCTCTTCCATCCATGCCTCCCCCTCTGGCGGCCATGGAGGCCACCTCCGCACCATCACTCTTCTCTCTCGTGACTACTGGTGGCCAGGTCTCTCTGCCTTTGTCTGCCGGTTCGTCGCCAGGTGTGCTCTTTGCTAGAGCCACAAGGTTCGCACCCACCCCACCATTCCCCCCCTTGTCCCCCTTGCGGTGGCCACCTCTCGCCCTTTCAGCCACCTCTCTGTTGATTTGATCATGGACCTCCCTCCCGTCGACGGCCTTGATTCTGTCATGGTCGTGGTCGACCATGGTCTTAGTAAGGGGGTAATTCTCACTCCTTGTTCAAAAACCATCGATGCCGCAGGCATTGCCCAATTATTCTTCACCCATGTTTTCAAATGTTTCGGACTTCATGACAGATTCATCTCTGATCAAGGCCCACAATTCACCTCTGCGTTCGCTCAGGAATTGGCTCATATCCTACAATACGATGTCTCTCTTTCCACTGCCTACCATCCCCAGACTGACGGTGAAACCGAACGTTATAACCAAGAATTGGAAACCTACCTACACATCTTTTGTGATGGACAACCACACAAATGGTTGGGAGTCCTGCCAATGGCGGAGTATACCCACAACAATGCAACCCACTCTGTCACCAATCATACCCCATTCTCTCTCCTAATGGGATATGAACCTCACGCTTACCCCCCACTCAGCAAAACCTTTATCCCTGCCTTAGAGACCCGACTCTCTCACCTTGACACGACTCGCCTAGAGGCTGAAGCCGCACACGAACTCGCCCAAACATGAATGAAATCATGTGTACATTCAAAGTTTGTCCCGTGGAAAGTTGGGGACAAGGTATGGCTAGAAGCAAAGAACCTCCACCTACAAGTCCCCTCCAAAAAACTCTTCCCAAAACGGACCAGCCCATTTACAATCACGCAAGTGATCTCTTCAGTAGCATATAAACTCACTCTCCCAAAGCAATGGAAAATCCACAATGTCTTCCACGCCTCCCTCCTATCCCCTTATCGGGAAACTACGGAACATGGTCCCAATTTCACTCGTCCTCCCCCAGAACTTATCGGGACAGAAGAGGAATTTGAAATTGACGCCATCATTAACCATTGGGGAAACAAGGCTCGGCAACAATATCTGGTGCATTGGCAAGGATATTCCAATGCGGAAAATATGTGGGAACCTGAGCACAATTTTGGAAACGCCAAAGCAGTGCTGAAGGAGTATAAAAAGAGGGTCAGACTCTGAATACCTCTCATCCTTCAACCACCATCATCCATGGTCTTCCCCTTCCTTGCCACTGTCCTCATTTCCACATGCATCACTCGCGTCCCCCCTTATGCTCGATGTCTCGCTTATGTTGCCTTCCTTGAGAACCTGGAAACCTACTCAGCCCTGTGTGCCCTCCCCTACTACTCCTGCAACAAGGTCTTCCCCTCCCTCGTCCACGTCTATAGACAATTCACTGTCCTTCGATCCCTTCTCCCCTAGGCCGCCTGGGACTTGGCAAGTCTCCCTATCCCCTCAGTCTCTCCTCTCTCAGGCGAGACAACAAATGTCACTCCCCTCGCTGCCATCGAGCAGGCCTTGATCGAGATCTGAAACTCCACTCTTGACGCCCTTCACCATGAAGGACTCAATTTCTGCATCTCCCTCCTCCCACTCGCCCTCATCGCCCATGTCCTCAACCCTGTCATCTTTGCCCTCCCAGAAGCAGCAAGGACAGCCTACTACAACAATGACCCCCTCCATGAGGACGTTGACAACAATAGTGGAGAGGCTGACTCCTCCTCAACCCCCACTCCCTCGAATGTCGGAGGAAGCCATGGTGATCGAAGAACTGATCTCGTCTTTGAGTGAGCACGTGACCTCCTTGCCCACCACTCCTCCCTTGACTCCCCACATCCAAGTGCCCCCATCTCCACCACCCCCTCCACCCCCATATCTCCCGACCCCGTCTTACCAATTGACCCTCGGTCCCCTTGCCGCCTCCGACAATGTCCCCATGTTCTCCTCTATTCTGCAGGACTTCCATCCATACCCCCCTGTGACCTTTCCCTCGTTCTGGATGTACCAACCAGAACTAGCCCATCCCCACCCAGCAACATTCTTGACAGATCTGGGGACTCACCGTCCTCCTCTGGATCCAATTCCTCTGGCACAGCTACAGCCATGGATCATCATCCCCAATCTCCTGTGGACCCCACTCCCAGCCCTGCCCCACCCGGTGGTTTCCCCCTACCCATGGTCCCCTTACGGTGCTATCAATGCTGGCGATTGGGTCACATCCAAGCACACTGTCCATGGTACCATTGCTCCATCTGTCACGAACACGCTCCAGGTCACCCCAAATCTGAATGTTCCCTATGCCGCTGTTCCCTCTGCGAGCAACGGGGTCATCTCGCCACCTCCTGCCCTAGCTGGGACATCGATCTCCTTACTTGGGACTTGTCCTACGACGTCAATCCCAGAGATGAGGACTAAGAGTTCTGAGATGGCACTTCAGACGTACAACGGGGGTAATGATACGAGTGGCGAACCCCCTACCTTTTGTTCTCCAATTCCTTCCCCCATCCTTGACTCCCTTGTCCCAGACTCATCCCTTTGGAACAACATTGTCACTTCCCTCGTGGAATACACTATGCAGGACACAGCCTATGAGGACTGCTTCACGCATAGCCTTGCACCACCTTTCTGATCCTATTCTCTCCAGCCTGGTCCTTTCCGTTCCAATCCTATGTTCCCCGTACTGTTTCTATTTATCCCGCAGACACTGCCTCCTAACGCATTCTCTCATACACGTCGTACTCCTTTACCTAGTCATGTACACGATGCGACTAGTCATATGACCCACGTCTTGCCTGCCCTTACTTACATTCAAGCTCCGCTTGAACTCCTCTCTCACCTTATATAAACATCCCCTCTCTATACTTGTATCTCTAACTTAGACCTACACAATCTACGGTGTAAAGTCTTTCTT
>JBBPQU010001097.1:0-11341 GCA_038092655.1 Boletus sensibilis
GCTTCTGTGGAAGAGAGAGCTGTGGTTTTCTGGAGGTGTGAATTCCAGAGGAATACTGCATTCACCAATTTAATATAAAATCCCGTTTGGGAGTGGCGAGTATCAGGATCTGCACCCCAATCTGAGTCTGTGCAGGCGGTTAAGCCGGTTCCTGATGATCCGTCGAAGACAAGCGAGTATTCGCAAGTACCAATGAGGTAACGACAAATATAAAGAGCCTTATCTAAGTGCTCTTGGGATGGATTGGCAGCCATTCGTGCCATTTGTGTGACAGCATAAGCAATGTCAGGGCAAGTACCAAGCATTAGATACATTAATGAGCCGATCACTGTCTGGAATCGCGTCCGAAGTTCCGGGTTGACAGGGGCTACATTCTTCTCAGGTTGATAACCTTGAGGTAATGGTGTACGAGCGGGCCTTGCATTGATCATGCCGCACCTTTCAAGTACCTTTTTGAGGTATTTGCACTGATCGATTAACAATCGGCGACCATCTCGATGGATGTTCATCTGGAGGAATTCGCGAGCATCTCCGAGATCGCGGCATTCCCACCTTTTCATAAAGGCGGCCTTTAGTTTCTCAACTAGGGCCTTTGAGGGACCGCAGAACAAGGCATCGTCGACGTATATAATTGCGAGGACGAATTGTTTGCCTTTCTTGAATATAAAGAGGCTGGCGTCAGTTTTGAGATGCTCAAAGCCGAGTTCTTTCATAGACTCGTTTAGAGCCTTCCACCAAGCTAATCTTGCTTGTTTAAGCCTGTATAGGGGCGGAGTAATTTGAGAACTTTCCCCTTGAGATGAGGAGAGGCGAATCCTTCAGGGAATTCCATGTAAATTTCCTCATCTAATTTGCCATATAGATAGGCAGATCTCACATTGAGACCGGATATGTGCCAGTTTTCAAGGGCAGCAAGGGCGAGCATGCATCGCACTGTCTCAAATCGCACCACTGGACTGAATATTTGATCGAAGTCTAGGCCTTCGGTTTGCGAGAATCCCTTCGCAACTAACCGTGCTTTCTTTCGACCATCTGATTTAACATCGAAAACCCAACAATTTTTAATAACCTTGCGGTTTGTCGGGCGGTCAACTACCTCATACACTTTACGCTCTTTCAACATCGTGAGTTCCTTGTTACAGGCCTCAAACCATTGCTTTCGCTCTGATTCGGGTAAGTGCTGAATGTCTTGGTAGGACCATTCACAATAATTGGGCTCTGGGCCCTTATTGTCCAAAGGGACAGCCTTTGCGCACAGGTAAGAAACCAGCACTTCTCCCCCTTCACGGACCATGTGTTCAACATCGTCTTCGGAAGGAGAGGGGGATGGAGGCATTGCACCGGGAACTGGTGGTGTCACTGGTGCAGGAGGCTGTGAGTGGCCTATGAGTTCTCTCCAACGAGTGACTCGTTCAATCTCCTTAATTTGTTTAGTGGGATTTTCGTGCTCTCCATATACATTCCCAGGCCTCAGCGGGGGGTGACGTTCGTGCGCGGATCGCTTAGGGGGTATGGCAGGTGGTGCATCCAACTGTGGAATTCTCCGAGGAGGAGTAACACGCAGAGGTGGGGAGGGGGTCCTAGTGCACTCTGTAGGAGTGTCAGGCGAGGGATCTCGCACAGGAGGTGGCGCAATCTGTGGTTGGCGACCACAAGGTGGTGATGGTGGCGGTAAGTCATCCTCAACATCATCGGATGGAGGGACCACTGGTGGATCATGCTGGTGGGGGTGGTGAGGAATTTCGTTCACAGGCTTGTGAGGCCGAGCCCCAGCACAGCGAGGGAACAGGTTCTCATCGAACACTGCATGTGCGTAGGTGTGGAGGGAGTTGTCCGGGCGCATGAAGAGATAATTGTGCTCATTTCCAGGAGCAACCCCTAGGTATATCATTAGCTGAGACTTAGGCTGCAGCTTGCCTCCACGAGTGTCCACTGGCAAATGAACATACGCGCCGCACCCGAAGACATGGAGATGGGAAACGGTTGGAGGAACTTTAAATAAAAGCTCATAGGGCATCCTCCAGTTAAGCCCTTTCTTAGCGGTGCGGTTATAAACGTGAGCCGCATGCGTTACTGCAAATTCCCAGTAAGAAGGAGGTAGGCAAGCGTGAAGATGCATTGCCTGAGCCTTGTCCATGATGGTGCGAATAAATCGCTCAGCACGTCCGTTTTGCTGTGGGGTGTGAGGCGCAGAATCATAGACATGAATTCTGTTGTCATGCATCAATTGCCCAAAGGCTTTTGATTTGTATTCTCCCCCTCCATCAGACATCCACCCTTTGATAGGTGTGTTGTATTGAGTTTGGACATATTTTATAAACTCCTTTGTGGCCGATAAGGCCTGATCCTTAGTGCGCAGGCGTTGAACCCAGCCCATGGATGTATAATTGTCATAAAAGATAATGACGTACTTGTGCCTGTGGTAAGATTCCACCTCAAATGACTTAAGATCCGAGTGCACAAGTTCAAAGGGTTTACTCGCGCGCACTTCATTAGAGGAGAAGGGGCGATTGGCCTGTTTGCCTAGCTGACAGCCGGGACAAATTGGCTCAGTAGATGGAATGTTCACGTCCAGGAAATCTTTAATATGTTTTTGCCCAGCACGCAGGACGTCCCGTGAAGGGTGGCCTAGGCAGCGATGAAGTAATTCATAATCGACGGCGATCATATCGAGATTCGCGCTAGCCGATGTCTTAATGGCAGGTGCTCTGACCCAGTACATAGTACTTTCGCCATGCAAATGAAAGGAAATCAAATGCTGATTATTACACTTATTGTGTATATGTATCTGCTTCTGAGAGCTGATAAAGTAGAGACAGTCGTCCTTAAGTAGTGTTCCAAGCAATATGAGCTTCAAGGAACAGTCAGGCATATAAATAGTCGGCGATAATCGCACAACATTGCCTTTGAATTGAATCAAGACGGTGCCATGCCCTTTGATAGGAGCACGACCGCTGGCTGTCTGGGTGTACTGTTGCTCCGTAAAGACTTGGTACTCGACGAAATCATCGATGTTGTTGGTGAAATGGGAGGAAGCTCCCGAATCGAGAAGCCACATCTGGTCTTCAAGATCCATTATCCGCGCTTTACCCTTACTGGTGGCATTGTGCTTATCACACGAGTCACACTCTGCATATTCGGGCAGCGGTAGTATATTGTCCATGTCATCACTACCTACGACAGACGAGAATATATACTCTACAAACTGTGGTGAATAGAGTCGCTCATCAGTGTCTGTGAGGTGCAAGAAGGACGGAGACACGTACTGGTGGTCGGAGACCGTCGCGTCGAGATTGAAGTACTGCTCGTAGTCCATGTAATAGTTCCCCCCTTGCTCCGAGCCAAGGAAGACGCAGTCTTCGTCGTCGACCTGATAGGCCGTACCTGCCTCAATTTCATCTTCGAGGTGGTCCAACAATTTGTCGGAGACGTCCTCGATGTAGGCGTCCTGATGAATCTGGGAGAACCCAGAGGAGCT
The DNA here is from genome assembly GCA_038092655.1 of Boletus sensibilis. Lineage (NCBI taxonomy): Eukaryota > Fungi > Basidiomycota > Agaricomycetes > Boletales > Boletaceae > Boletus > Boletus sensibilis. The sequence continues at coordinate 3,479 of JBBPQU010001097.1, forward strand.
GAAATTCTCCACGCCGAGATGGCGGGAGAGCGAGGTGGAGTGAAGGTGGCCAAAGAGGGAGGTGGAGGCCGATGCTTTGGAAGCACCAAAAGAGGGACCGCGGTTAGCAACCGGGTCAAGGTGGTGGACCGTCTCGATGGTTGCTGGGACCTTGAGATGACGAGCGAGAGAGACCGTGTTAAGGGTCTGAGTGAAAGCGGGTGGGCCATAATGGGCCGCACCAGGGGTATGAGCGAGTTGATGAGGGTTGACGAGAGGCGTGGTGAAAACAGTTGATGCCGGTTCGATGACTGGCACTGAGAACACGAAGGAGGCGGTGGGTGCCTCGGTAGAGTTAGCATTCGCCTTGTGGCGATCCTCCTGCTTCTTCTTACCAGCTTTGGAGCGAGGGCCCCAGTGCTTCTTCTTCTTCTTTCCATCCGCACCATCCTGCTGCTGCTGCTGCTGCTGGCTGGAGGAGTCTTGCTTCTGCTGCTGCGAGAACTGAGGGTCCTGGCCCTTGCGCTTGACAGCGCTGATCTTGTTGGTGTGCTCGCCCTGGGGCTTGCATCACACAACATGTTGGTGCCACGACATGGTGGCCATGCGTTCGATCTGGGCGAAGGTTGGGGGCTTCACCTCTTTGGTGGCATCGGTGAGGTCGTCAACAGGTCCTAAGTTGAGGACCTGGGTGATAATGTCCATATAGCGCGGGAGCTTGGCGAGAATAATCATCGCCTGGATGGGGGCCAACACCTCATAATTATATTCCTTGAGGTGAGCGAAGTGGGCGGAGAGCTTAAGGAAGGCGTTGGCAGGATGGTTGTTTTCGGGGATGTTGGTATCCATCATCGCTTTAGACTCCGTGTAGACAGAGGCAATGGAGGGCTTGGAGAACTGAGTCTGGAGCCCGGTCCAGATCTGCGCAGCTATGGCGGCGGACTGGTACTTGTTCTGGAGGTGAGAGTCGAGCTTAAGAATGAGATGACCCATGGCTCGGTCATCCTCACAGTCCCATGCCTCGATGGCGGCGACGTTGGATTTTTCATCGTCTAGGACAGGACGTGTGGTGGCCATGACGTACCAGAGGCCCTGGGAGCGAAGGAAAGCCTTCATCTTGGGAGCCCAGGACTGATAGTTGGGGCTGGTGAGGATGGGAATGATGGAAGAGAGGTTGTCTTTGGAGGAGGACATAGTAAACTGTTGGAAACTGGGATAGGACGTCAGTACCGATCAAGTTGAAGAACAAGAAAAGGTGGTGAGGAGAGTTGCGCTTACGACACCTAGAACCCAGGGATCCGGGTGACAGAGTCTCCCCATAGATCTCATGGAGTCGCATATGTTTCGGCAAAGGGTTTGCACAGAAACGCGACTTGTCGCTCAGAGTCAGCGTGAAACGCACGAGACGGCGGGCGCAGGTATCCAAGTGGTGGTGGCGAGCAAGCTCGCACAACACGCCACTCGGGGCTCATAACCTGTAGAGAACAGGCATTACGCAGATCACTTGGTACTTACCTGCGGTGGTTGATTGCTAATTGAGATGATGCTCGTTGTGAATCAAGAGTGATATTCAAACTCAGAGAGCTGAGTTCTACTATGTAGTGTCTAGCGACATGTGAACTATCTACTAGTTATGGTATACTACTGTACCGTTCAACATCGATAGACGTGGATGAGGGGAGGAAAGACATTGTTGCAGGAATAGTAGGGGAGGGTGGATATGGCAGAGTATGTTTCCGAGTTTTCAAGGAAGGCGACATATACGAGACGACGGGTGTAAGGAGATAGACGGGTGATACGGGTGAAAATGGGGACAGTGGCAAGGAAAGGGAAGACCATGGGGTGATAGTGGTTGAGAGTTAAGAGGTGTTCAGAGTCCGACCCTCTTTTTATACTCCTTCAACACTGCCTTGGTATTTCCAAAATTGCGCTCTGGTTCCCATGTATTTTCCGCATTGGAATATCCGCGCCAGTGTACCAGGTATTGTCGTCGAGCCGTGTTCCCCCAATGATTAATGATGGCGTCAATTTCGAATTCCTCTTTTGTCCTGATAAGTTCTGGGGGAGGGTGAGTGAAATTAGGGCCATGTTCCGTGGTTTCCTGATAGGGAGAGAGGAGGGAGGCATGGAAGACATCATGGATCTTCCATTGTTTCGGGAGAGCAAGTTTGTAGGCTACTGAGGAGATTACTTGGGTGATCGTGAACGGGCCAGTCTGTTTTGGAGAGAGTTTTCGAGAAGGGACTTGTAGGCGAAGGTTCTTGGCTTCCAGCCATACTTTATCCCCGACTTTCCATGGGATGAACTTTGAATGGACACATGATTTCATTTGTGTTTGGGCAAGTTCATGTGCAGCTTCAGCCTCTAGGTACGCTGTGTCTAGGTGGGAGAGTCAGGTTTCTAAGGCAGGGATGAAAGTTTTACCGAGTGGGGGGTAGGCTCAGGGTTCATATCCCATCAAGAGGGAGAAAGGAGTGCGATTGGTGATGGAGTGGACAGCGTTGTTGTGGGTGTACTCCACCATCAGCAAGAGTTCCAACCATTTGTGTGGTTGTCCATCACAGAAAATATGTAGGTAGGTTTCCAATTCTTGGTTGTAGCGTTCTGTCTCCCCGTCGGATTGCGGATGGTAGGCGGAGGAGAGGGAAATGTCATAGTTCAGGATACGAGCTAATTCCTGAGCGAACGCAGAAGCGAATTGTGGGCCACGATCAGAGATGAGTTTGTCGTGGAGTCCGAAACGTTTAAAGACATGGGTGAAGAATAATTGGGCGATGCCCGCGGCATCGATAGTTTTCGAGCAAGGGGCGAGAATTACCCCCTTACTAAGACCATGGTCAACCACGACCATGACAGAATCAAGGCCGTCGACGGGAGGGAGGTCCATGATCAAATCAACGGACAGGTGGCTGAAATGACGAGAGGTGGCCACGGCGAGGGGAACAAGGAGGGGAAAGGTGGGGTGGGTGCAGACCTTGTGGCTCTGACAGAGAGCGCAGCCAGCGACAAAGCGGCGAACAAAGGCAGAGAGACTGGGCCACCAGTAGTCGCGGGAGAGAAGAGCAACAGTGTGGAGGTGGCCACCATGGCCGCCAGAAGAGGAGGTGTGGACAGAGGAGACGAGGTCGTGGCGGGTGTCGGGGGGATATAAAGACGACCCTGGAAATAAAGGCGACCGTCCGTGAAGGACCAGTCGTCAGGATGGGCCCAGCCAAAGAGGGACTCCCCTGCCTCCATGCTTTTGAGGGCATCGAGGACAAGTGGGTTGGTGGAGGAGGAGGTGGAGATCTTGTCCACAAGAGCGAGGTTGATGGCCCGAATCTGCAATTCAAATGCAGAGGAGGGGAGTAGTTGGACATCGGCATTGTCGGAAGAGGTGTCGACCTCATCACAATGGGACAAGGCATCCACCGGTCCCATCTGGGAACCTGGGAGAGCAGTATAGTCCAGGTCGAAGTCCTGGAGGAAGAGGAGCCATCTGGCTTGGCGGTGGGAGAGTTTGCATGGCTCTTTGAAATAAGTAAGGTTCTTGTGATCTGTCAGGATCTTGATGGGATGAGGAGAACTGAGAAGGTATTGCCGCCACTCTTCGAGACCTCGTATGACCGCGAGAAGTTCGCGGTCATAGATATCATAGTTATGTTCTGCCGGAGAGAACATCTGGGAAAGGTATCCACATGGGCGAAGGTCACCATTGGAGTCGGGTTGCATGAGGACCACTCCAGAGGCTGTCAAGGAGGCATCCGTTATGAGGGTGAAGGGGTGGGCAGTATTAGGGAAGGCGAGGACGGGATGAGTGGTGAAGGCATGCTGCAGGGCACGGAAAGCCGAGATGTGGTTAGCAGTCCAAGTCCAAGGGAAATCCTTCTTGGTGAGGTCCAAGAGAGGACGAGCAAGGGCAGAGAACAAGGGGATGAACTTCCGATAGAAGTTACAAAAGCCAAGGAATGACCGGACGTCCTTGACACAGGTAGGGTAGATCCATTCCTCGATAGCTTTGAGTTTGGTGGGGTCCATCTGGACACCCTGGGTGTTAATGACTAATCCGAGGTAGTCAACCTCTGAAGCAGCAAAGGTGCACTTCTCTAGTTTTAGGAACATCTCGTGTTCCCAGAAACGCTGAAGGACTTTCTTGGTATATTCTTCATGGAGGGTAGGGTCGGTGGAGTGGATAAGGAGATCATCCATGTAGATAATCAGCCATCCCTCCGCAAGGAAATCTCCGAAGAGGTCGTCCATGAAGGCCTGGAAAGTGGCCAGGGAGTTACACATGCCAAAGAACATAACGGTGGGCTCAAAGAGCCCAAGAGGGGTAACAAAGGCAGCCTTCCATCAATCTTCAGGTTTAATGAGGATGTTATTGTATCCCCATCGTACATCGAATTTGGTGAAGATGGAGGACCCGCGAACCTTGTCTACGAGGTCAGAGATAAGAGGGAGAGGGTAGGCATTCTTGATGGTATGTGTATTCAGGTATCAATAATCCTGACAAGGGCGGAGTTTACCATCCTTCTTCTGAACGAAGAAGAAGGGGGAGGCTTGAGGGGATTTTGATGTGATGATCTTTCCCAAAGTCAGATGTTCCGCGATGAACTCTTTGCATGCTACCTGCTGTTATGACCGCATAACAATGGAACACCAAGGTGTATTCCAAGTCTTAGTAACTCCATACAGTCCTCTGACTGTCGGTCCTAGGGCTTATGACTGGCCTAGGTCTTAGCTCTCAGCGAGAGACTAAGAGACAATAGATACCAAGGACGAAGCCTTGTATCGAGCTTGAGAAGAGAGACGAGGTGAGTGAAAGAAGACTTTACACCATAGATTGTGTAGGTCTAAGTTAGAGATAGAAGTACAGGAAGGAGACGTTTATATACAGTAAGAGTAAGGTTCAAGCGGAGCTTGAATATGCATAAGGGCAGGCAAGACGTGAGTCAAGTGATGAGTTGCGTTGCAAACATGACTAGGTGAAGGAATACAACACGTACAAGAGAACGCGTTAGGAGGCAGTGTCTGCAGGATAAATAGGAACAGTATGGAAGATATCGGAAATAAAGGAAGAAACCGGATTGGGGAGAATAGGATCAGAAAGGCTGTTCGAGGCTATGCTCGAAGCAGTCCTCGTAGGCTGTGTCCGGCACAGCGTAGTCCGTGAGAGAGGAGACGATGTTGTTCCACAGAGAAGATCCTGGGATGAGGGAGTCAAGGATGGGGGAAGGAATAGAGGAACAAAAGGTGGGGGATCCATCAACTGTAACACCTGCTCTGCTGGGGCCAAGTGGTAGTTCTTAGCTCGTCTGGGGATAAAAGAGTCTTTGAGCTCGATGGCATGGTCATAGGGTCGGGAGGGAGGGAGTTTCGTGGTGTCCTTCTTCTCAAAGATGTCTGCGAATGTCCGGTATTCGGCAGGGAGAATGACCTTAGCCTTTTCCGATTGTTGGGCTATGGTGGTGGACAATGTTGTTCATCAAATAAGGTATTCCAGTACCTTGATGGAGTTGGTATGTGCATGAAGAAATTGGGCCCATTGGAGAGGTCCTTTCTGTTGGAAGGTAGAGAACAATTCCCGATGAATGTGTTCTTCTTCTTCATGCCCAAGGTATTGAAGTATATACCGTTGGGCAGCAGCGTCTGCGTGGTTGATCGATCGACTCTTATAGATGGCTGGGGAGAGGGTGACATTTCCCTTGGTCCAATCAATAGTAGGATTGAATGCTCGTAGCCAAGGTAGTCCGAGGATCACTTGATCCTTTCCACAATTCAGGACGAATAGGTCCCAACATTCTTTAATTCCTCCATAGTTGAGGATAATGTTGGTTTTGTATCGGATATTCCCAGATTTGTTCATGGAACTGTCCACATTCCATGCTTGTATTGGATCCCGTAGGTGATAGAGTGGTAGTCCTGCTTGTCATACCACGTCATTTGAGATGAAACATCTGGTTGCCCCACTGTCTATTAGGGCACGAAGGCCAACACTTTGCTTGGTCTGTTTATCCTGGATTGAGAGGGGAATGCGAATAGAATTACTCTTCAATCCAGAAATAAATACAGGCGCAAGTGTTACAGAAGGAGATGACATTGGTTCATCCCTTCCATCTAAAAAGACAACTGAATAGGGGTGGAGGAAGGTTGTCCATCAGATACTAAGACATTTACTTCCTCCTCTTCACAAAGGATGGTCTCCAATGGTTGGTGTCCACCTAGGACATTTCCTTGTTCATCCAGGTTGGAGTCGAACACAGTTTTTAATGTCTGTAGGATTTCATTGCGGTTAGAATGAGAGGAAAGACCTTTGATGTACGTGTCCAGAGAATCCGGGGGGAAAGAGGATGATCTGGAAGGGGGATGGGTGGCCACGACACGAGCGTGGGCTTGGGGAGAGGGGTTTTTGTTACTTCTCCCTTGAGAAGTCTGCAGATAACCAAGATGCTTGCGAGTATGGCACCCAGTCTTCTTGCATATGAAACAATGTTTCTCCCGCATAAGCCAAGCGCGCTCGGTGGGAGAAATTGAGAGACAATCCATGTCCATAGCATTGGGATCGTGGCTAGAATGACTCTTTCCATAGGCCACGTGTGGCCCTTCCCTGAGTCCTCTGATTCGATTGAATCCTCCTGCGATTTCGGCAGCTTTGTTGTAGATTTTCTGCATGTCATCGGCGGTATTAAGGATGCCAGATTGGATGAGTTGGGTGGCGATCTCTTTAGAAAGTCCCTGGAGGAACCATTGTGTAAGAGCTCCCAACTCCTTGATTCCTGATTGGGTTGTGAGGATGACGAAGCAGGAGAGGTAGTTGTTGAATCCTTCTCTTCTGTTTCCTTGATGGAGGTTGGCCAGGTCCATCCTTGCATTAGTGGTGGCATCATAGGCCGAGAAAGTGGTGGTAAAGGTGTCCCAAATGCAGCTATAGTCTTTCTTCTTTGAAGGGACTTCATTGTCGGTGAGTTTGATAAGCCATGCTTCTACAAAGGCTTTTCCGCGTCCTTTGGACATCCTGTTGAGTAGGACAAGGCACTTTGCCCTGTCCAAATACTTCTCCTCGTGGAGAGAGAAATATCCTTCTATTGCCAACAGCCATCTGTTGGCATCACTCCTGAGGCCAGAGAATTCCTCTGGGAGGGCTGCTTTGATTTCTCCCATGTTGTCGTCATTTTCGTCGTCTGGATCTACTCCTCCAATGGGGTAATCCAGGTCTGGTTCAGGTGCTGGATCTTGTTTAGGTGGAATAGGGTCTTGATAGTGGTAATCTGCGGGTTCCTCGGATGGGAGGGTAATCTCTTCAGGTATATCTGGAGAGATCAGGTGGGTGGGAAGAAGGGTGGAAGGGTTCCGCGAGATTACCGGTGTGGAGGATTGACCAGGTGGTGGTGGTGGGATAGACGAGGTGCGAGATGGCACAGATATCCTACGCTCTGGCATGGCAGAGAAGGATGTGGAGGGAATCGGAGGAGAGATTCTACTCTCCTTGTCATCTGAGGGTGATCCTACTCGGTAGGATGATAGATTGATTCTCCACGTGGTGACAATGGGTTGCTACCTCCTGGTAGCCGGAGAGTGGTTGGGCGTGATAGCTCCAACAATCTATAACTTAGACCTTTTGTTATGACCGCGTAACAATGGAACACCAAGGTGTATTCCAAGTCTATAGCTTCCACTGTGTAAACACTTGGAAGTCCTAGTACTTATGACTGGCCTAGGTCTTAGCCTTGACGAAGGACTAAGAGATGAAGGATACCTAGGACGAAGCCTAGTATCGAGCTTAGGGTGAGAGACGAGGCGAGTGAAAGAAGACTTTACACCGTAGATTGTGTAGGTCTAAGTTAGAGTTACAAGTATCGAGTGGTGAGGTTTATATAGCGTAAGAGTATAGTTCAAGCGGAGCTT
>JBBPQU010001098.1:0-11323 GCA_038092655.1 Boletus sensibilis
TGATCAAAGAGCTGATCTTGTCTTTGAGCGAGCATGTAACCTCCTTACCCACCACTCCTCCCTTAACTCCCCTCATCCAAATGCCCTCATCCCCACCACCCCCTCCACCCCCATATCTCCCAACCCCGTCATACCAATCAACCCTCGGTCCCCTCGCCACCTCTGACGACATCCCCGTGTTCTCCTCTACTCCACAGGGCTTCCGTCCATACCCCCCCGTGACCTTTCCCTTGTTCTGGATGTACCAACCAGAACTAGCCCATCCTCACCCGGCAACGTTCCAGACGGAACTGGAGACTCCTCGCCCTCCTCTGGATCTGATTCCCATGGCACAGCTACAGCCATGGATAATAATACCCAATCCCCTGTGGACCCCACTTCCAGCCTTACCCCACCCAGTGCCTTCCCCCTACCCATGGTCCCCTTACAGTGTTACCAATGCCGGCGATTGGGTCACATCTGGGCACACTGTCCACAGTACCGTTGCTCCATCTGCCACGAACATGCTCCAGGTCACCCCAAATCCGAATGTCCCCTACGCCGATGCTCCCTCTGCAAGCAATGAGGCCATCTCTCCGCCTTTTGCCCTAGCTGGGACATTGATCCCCTTACTTGGGACTTGTCCTACGACGTCAATCCTGGAGACGAGGACTGAAGATTCTGAGATGGTACTTCAGATGTACAATGGGGGTAATGTTACAAACGGTGGAACCCCCATCTTTTCCTCTTCTATCCCTTCCCCTATCCTCGACTCCCTCGTCCCAGGGTCTTCCCTTTGGAACGACATCGTCGCCTCCCTTGCGGAATACGCTGTGCAGGACATAGCATATGAGGACTGCTTTGAGCACAGCCTCAAACAGCCTTTCTGATCCTCATTCCTCCAACCCGGTTCTTCCCTCGTCTTTCTGATACTCTCCGAACTATTCCTACTTATCCCGCAGACACTGCCTCCTAACGTGTTCTCTCATACACGTCGTATTCCTTTACCTATTCACTTACGTTATGCAATGTATCACATGACTCGCGTCTTGCCTGCCCTTATGCACATTCAAGCTCCGCTTGGATCCCACTCTTACTATATATAAACCTCTCCCCTCTGTACTTATATCCTTAACTTAGATCTACACAATCTACAGTGTAAAGTCTTTCTTCACTCACCTTGTCTCTCACCCTAAGCTCGATACTAGGCTTCGTCCTAGGTATCCATTGCCTCTTAGACCTCTCATTAAGGATAAGACCTAGGCCAGTCATAAGCCCTAGGACCTTCAGTCTGCCAGACCAGAGAAGATATAGACTTGGAATACACCTTGGTGTTCCATTGTTACGTGGTCGTAACAAGTAATTGGAGGCCTGTGGCTTTCATCTCTCACTCCTTCAATAGTGCAGAGCGCAACTATCCTATTTACGATAAAGAATTGCTTGCAGTAATCTGCGCCCTAGAAGAATGGCACCATTATCTTATCGGCCACGAACGATTTGAAATCTGGACTGACCACAAAACCTTAAATACTGGAAGAAACAGCAAACATTATCAGGTCGACAAGCACAATGGCATGCAGTTCTCCAAGAATTCAATTACATATTCATTTATAAACCTGGATCCAGTAATGGTCGTGCTGACGATCTCTCACGCCGACCTGATCATGGTGATGCGGTATTGGACCATAATACAAATATTACTGTACTTCCTCCTTCTGTTTTTATTAACTCCATGTCTTTATCTTCAGACTTCTTATCAGAGTTAGAATATGAATCAATTTCACTTGAGGTCGATGCAATAGACAATTTCCTCTTTGACGCTACTATGAACATTTTCAAAAATAACAAAAACAAAGTTTTCATACCCAAATCATTACATACTTGCTTAATCACTCTTTGTCATGATTCTTCTATTGCCGGACATGGCGGACATTCTAAAACTATTAATACTCTTATGAGATACTTTTTGTGGCCAGGTGTCACCAAAGATGTTAAAAACTATGTAGACCACTGCCAAGTGTGCGCCCTCATGAAGGGAAAGCAAAAAGCACTGGCAGGAAAACTTCTTCCACTCCCAGCAGCCTCTAAATCCTGGGAAGATCTTTCTGTAGATTTCATCACGGGTTTACCCGAATCACATTCTTTTATGGCAATTTGCATAGTAGTAGACTGCTTCTCCAAAGAAGTGGTATTCATTCCCACACATGACACTTGTTCTTCTTTGGACTTAGCTATTCTATTTCGGGATCACATTTGGTGTACCCATGGACTTCTCTCCTCTCTCATTTCAGATCGAGGACCCCAATTCATCTCTGCCTTTACCAAGGAATTATGTAAACTCCTTGGTATTCACCAAAAAATATCCACAGCCTATCATCCACAAACAGATGGCCAAACGGAGCGTATCAACAGAGATCTAGAGCAATATCTCTGTGCTTATGTTGGAAAAAAGCAGAACAAATGGGCTTCTTGGCTGAAAATTGCTCAATTTTCTCACAACAACACCATCACCACTGCTACTGGCACCATTCACTTTAATGTCACATGAAACTATGCTCCACAAATGGGTTTTGAAGGAAAATTAGCCAGATTTGCAGGAGATATGAGCCGTTCTCATAAGCAGATAAAAGAGGCATTAGAAGTTACAAGAGAAAAAATGATTGAAAACGCAGAAAAGAATCAATCAGAAGCTCTGATATACTCTATTGGTCAGTAGGTCTGGCTATCCACAGATAAATTAAAGCTTCCTTACATGGCAAAGAAACTTACTCAAAAATGGATTGGATCTTATACTATCGCCGCAGTCCTTCCTAATGCTGTTACTCTCAAATTGCCAAAAGCTATCCATATTCATCCCATGGTCAACATCTCTCGCATTAAACCTTATCAGGAAACTTTACCAGGACAACCCAAAGTCTGGCCCAAAGTGATCAAAATGGACCAGGATGGTGAGGAACAATTTGAGATAGACTACTTGGCCACATCTCATCTCAAAGGCCGGAAGCTGGAGTATCTGGTTCACTGGAAAGGATACGATGAAATAGATCATACATGGGAATCGGCAGATATCATTCACACTGCCCCTTTGGCAGTTGCCGAATTCCATAAAAAAAATCCTTCAGCTCCCAGGAAACTCTGTGGACTTACTATATTGGACTTCAATTCTCTCTTCTCACCTTACGAAAAGCGGACATGCACTGCACCTTCCATGACTTGTCTGGAATTCAAGTCCTAAAAAGGGGGTAGTGTTATAATATGAACATTTTCAAACTTTTTTTGACTTAGTCACTTTTCTTCATTCAACTCATCATTTTACTTTCAAAGTCACATGACCAAGATCTAGACCTAATCATGTGACACACCTCATGGTTTTAATCTCTGTTCCTCTCTCATGATATACTTCTCTCATCTATACATAATTAGTAATTCCTCTCACACACAGCTTGGTCTGTGCACAATCCTGTAACATATATAAACTAGACACATACGACTGGTATTTCCCAGTCTAATCCACTTTGTTTACCACTGCAGTCATTGCATTGGTCTTTTGGCCATTGTAGACTGGTGTTACTTGGAAAGGGCTCATTCCCCACCTGATTCATTCAGCCAGGCTCCTGTGTAGTCTGAAAGATAGTCCCAAGCCTTGTGGTTCTGTTGTTTGCAATAAAATCATAACACTTGGATTAGACTGTCATACATAACGCTTGGTGTCCCAGAGCTAAGGGAACAAGAGGCATCACCACTTGATGGTGATGAGACTAGCACTCGCTTTCATGCTATTCATACAGTCGTCCGCCGTCTAAATACGGATAACATTGCTTTTGGACATAGTGCACTAGTCCTCATCGTCTGCTGAGATCTAGCAGTCCATATTCCCTTTGATGCTACAAGGGACGGGTTCATGTGATTACCTGTATTGTCATGTCTAATGTGGATAGTATTTCCGTCACCAAAGCCAGGCATATCTGGTTCCCCCCTGCTTTTTGTCACCCTTTTCTATACACTGTTTTTACGATAGATCACTGCAGTCACCTATGGTGTTGCCGAAATTGGAGAAGGTATTACCTCTGATCAAAGAATTACTTTTTACAACAGCAAGTTTGTAGGTTGCCCAGAATCTGGTTGAAAGATACCAGATAGTAAGCAGCTGAAAGAAGACATTTCCTTATCCAACTTGTCTCTCATTCCCACAATTTCACCCTCTACCCCAATCTGTCATTCCTGAAAGGTCTATTGGCCTCGGCACAACAAACAAAGAACTCTTCGTCACTCTTCAGATTTCATTCTCTATCACATCAAATTCCTTCGCCCATATCTCTGCCCTTACTCCATCCTTCACCCCGTAAACTGATATGTTGGGAACAATCGATCTGGATGATCTGGTTGGCCATCTCTCAGACCTTAATGTGGACAGAGAAAGTTCCAATGTTACAAAAAAGGTTGCTGACCCTGAGAAATGGGATGGCAATTGAAACACCTTTTGTCTTTGGTGGGTTTGTATTTGGCTCCAGGTAGATGCTCAAACCTGGAAATCCGATAAACTTCACTGCATTGCGGTGCTCTCACGACTCGAAAAGAGGGCAGAAGGTTTTGCCCAGATAGCATTGGAAAAATATCTTGATGATGAGGAAACCGAGACAAAAAACCCTCAAGGTGTTGTAGTTGGCACAAAAGGAAAATCAGCTTGGCCAGGCTGGTCCACACTCCAAAAAGAAATCAGAGCATATTTCTGAATTGACATTTTGGCCCACAAATCACTCAAAAAGCTTGAAGGACTTCGACAAAATGGTCACCCAATCGATGACTTCCTACAACACTTCAAGATCTTGTTTAAAGAATCCGAAATTGGTGATTACCATGCCATCATCTTGCTAAAAAAGGCAGTAGACTTTTGCATCTACGAAAAAGCAAGAATGAACAATCCTTGTGGAGATTTTGTCAATCTCAAAAACCAAAAGAAGGTTTATTGAGAAATCGGAAGAGCTTATGAACAGATGGCCATCAAGCAAGGTCCTCCTTCTTCATCATGTTGCTTCCCATGACCCACGGGTCATTATCAGTACCTGCCTTCCTCTACCACACCTGCCCCTCAATGACCTCAATTTACAGCAACGGGTACCCAACCTGGATGTGGTGCATCCATGGAAATAGGAGTGCAACAAGCTGCACCTGGCGCCTGCCCCGACACAAGGACATGTTACTTGTGCAGCAAGCCAGGCTACATAAAACCCGATTGTTCACAAAATTCATACCGTTGACCTCTGTGCCCACCTCAACAAAGGCAACAATTTGTGTGGGACTATAACCAAGGTGCTTACATAGCATGAGTGGCAGAAAATGAGTATACCCCTTTTTTTCCCACAGGCACAGGTTGCCCAACACTACCAAGGTTGTCCTCTCCCACTCCCACCGGTATCTGCTCCTGTAGCACAAGTAGCAGAACAATGTTCGTATATCTCAGAGGAAGCCAAAGCTTTCTATTGAGACAAATTTGAAGTTGAGGCCCAGCAACACACCACCCAGGCTTTAAAAGGACAGAGCACATGAGCATTGAGGGCTCTCATGTGCAAGGACCTACTATATCATGTTCTTCATCTTCATCTTCTTTTTCTTCTTGTATGGATAATGATTTTCCTATCTCTGATCTTGATGTACAATTATGTCATATTTTTCCTTCTTCCGTAAGGGCATCTCAATTGAGCGCGGCACCTGAAATAAAAAATAGTGTACTTAATTCCCTAATAAAACAACAAAAAATATCTTCTTTATATAATCCTTCTATCACCACAATGCATTGTGCCATGACTTTGTCATTCGGCAAAGAATTCTCGCGTAAGACAGTTATAAAGTGTCAGAAGCAAAATGGAGATTGGGAACACCACCAATTCAATGCCCTCTTGGATTCAGGGGCTACCCACACTTTTATTGACAAGGACTATGTTTTACATCACGGTATTCCCTTTTATGATTTAGATAACCTGATTACAGTGCTTTTCAAAAGTTCGTGGAAAGTTGCCAAATTTTGTGAACAGTTTGGCCATCACATGGACAGGACCCCAGACATACCATTACTATTTTCATTCAGGTTGGCTGACACCGTGTGAAAACTACTCCCACTTCCTTTGTCTTGGGTGTTGAACAGCAAACCATGATATCTTGAGAACTGCATGAGCAAACAACTTTATTCCTTGGATTCCAGTACCATTAAGACCATCCACAAGGCCCTGCACCTAAAAAAAGTGATTATTGTACATATCCTGTGATCGAAAACCACCCCTCACCCAACCTCAGACTCAGTTCCTTGCTCAAGTAAATGTGGTCCAGTCAGACCTTGTCAGAGAGTTTGGAACACTGTACAGGAGGGTGATGTATGTTTACATTTCAGTCTTTGTGTTGTTTCACTCCCATGACACTATTCCTATCTTCACACTTCAAGTTTATCTCCAAGTTGAGTAGTTCAGAGTGTGTATATATATATTCAAGTTCATGGATAGTAGATTATAGAAGGGTCATCCACATACTGATTCAGACTCTGGCAAATCTGAAAAATAAAAAAGTTCCCAACACAAGAACTGAAACAGCTGGGGAGGTCATTACTTAAAAACCTGTAGTTCAGAGCCTCACTAGCCCTCCCTTACAACCCCCCAAGCTTCCTTGGGTCTACGAGATCTGATTTGACTGCAATACATTTATTTGAGTGAGAAATCAAGTCTCGGGTTGGATGGGCCCAGGGGTGGTTTTCAATCACAGGATATGTACAATAATTACTTTTTTTAGGTGCAGGGCCTTGTGAATGGTCTTAATGGTACTAGAATCCAAGGAATAAAGTTGTTTGCTCACACGGTTCTCGAGATATCATGGTTTGCTGTTCAACACCCAAGACAAAGGAAGTGGGAGTAGTTTTCACACAGTGTCAGCCAACCTGAATGAAAATAGTAATGGTATGTCTGGGGTCCTGTCCATGTGATGGCCAAACTGTTCACAAAATTTGGCAACTTTCCACGAACTTTTGAAAAGCGCTGTAAGATACATAACGCTGATGGATCAGAAGGTGCCATTGGACAGATCCAACATGTGGTAACCCTGATCGTGGAAATCGCTGGACATTATGAAGTAATAGACGCTTATGTATCTAAACTAGGAACCCATTGCATGATCATAGGATATGATTGGCTATACTGCTGTAGAACAATGAAAGTGGTTCAGAGGACTGGAAATTAGTCCTGAATCTGCGGAAAGGAAAGAAGGACATGAGTAGTCGTCCAAGGGATCCTATGTTGAAGAGAGACTAGTTAGTTTCCGAACCTAATTGACTTACACCCAAGATATTGCGAGTCCAAGTATTTCCAGACTAAGAATGATGATTCCGGAGTTTCCGGAACTCCGGAGGAGAAAGGAATGGGCGGAGGATGTCGAATGGTGGTCGGAAACGTGGAAATGATTGGTGAAACACAATATGGGCAATACAATTGTTGGACGGTATGATGATGGACAATACGATGATGAGAAATCCTGGTGTGTGGAAAACTGTATTATCCACAGAAAGTGCATGGGTTAAATACTCCAGACTAATCCGGAGTTGTACAAGACATATTGTAGCTAAGATATGAGTGACAGGCTGACAGCACTGGAAATGAACTATCTAATAAATGGACATGTGCTTTGCAAGTGCATATTGGAATTAAACGGAGGTAAAAGAAAACTTATCTAGACCATGCTGGACCTTCCTTGGACTCGGAAACAGGACTCCGGACTTCGGATTGACTGGACTGCAATGGATATGGAGTGGACTGGTTTTGGACTCAGATTGATGCAGTGATGGATGGTAAAACAGTGCTTTACAACTGTAGGGAGCGGACACTCTCTACACCGCCATAATCCAGAGATCAATTGGGCCCAAAAAACCATTTCCTTCCCTCACTGTACACAATATTGTAAAATTATGAGATCGGACCCTATTGCTTCTACTTCTTACGCCCCTCCCCCTCCACATATTTATACTATAGAAGAAGGATTAACAGAACAGGTTCCGAAAACCTACCACAAGTTTCTAGATGTCTTCTCAGCACAAGAATCTGAAAGAATGCCCACAAGAAAGCCTTGGGATCATGCTGTAGATCTCAAGCTGGACTTCGTTCCCAAAAAAGATATTCCCTTATCCGATATAGAAATGGACAAGGTCCGCACATTCATTGACAAAGAACTCAAAAAGGGTTATATTAAACCTTCAAAATCTCCCCAAATCTCTCCCGTTTTCTTCATCCCAAAAAAGGACGGAAAGAAGAGAATGGTCATCGACTATCATTATCTTAACAAAGGCACTATCAAGAATTCCTACCCTCTTCCTCTGATTCCTCAGCTCATTGATCAACTTAAAAATGCTGATATGTTCACGGCCCTTGACTTACGATGGGGCTATAACAATGTACAAATCAAAGAAGGAGACGAATGGAAAGGCGCTTTTGTCACTCCTATTGGAGCTTACGAACCTACGGTAATGTATTTCGGAATGACAAACTCTCCCCCTACCTTCTAGCAAATGATGAACAATATTTTTAACAACATGTACACAGTAGTAATAATTTATATCAACAACTGTATGATATTTACGTCGAAAAAGTCCAAGGAGGAGCACGAAGAGGTAGTAAAAGAGATCTTATGTTGCTTACGCAATAATGATCTTTACGTTAAACCCTCAAAGTGTGCTTTCTCCAAAGACAAAGTAGACTTCCTTGGTATGGTAGTATCTAAAAAGGGAGTAGAGATGCAAGAAAAGAAGGTGGCTTGGATCATGGATTGGCCCATTCCCACTAGATTAAAGCAGCTCCAAGGATTCCTCAGACTTTGTAATTATTATAGGTGTTTTATTGCAGGCTTTGCCGAGATCATATGCCCCTTGAATGATCTTACCAAAAAAGATGATCTGTTCACATGGGGTCCTGATCAACAAAAGGCATTTGAAGCTCTCAAAGGAAAATTCATGTTGGCTACACTTCTCACTTACCCAAATCATGAACAAGAAGTTAGGGTTGAAACCAATGCCTCGGATATCGCCACAGGAGCTGTGCTCTCTACTTTATACAATGACAGTAATGTTACAAACAGTGGAACCCCCATCTTTTCCTCTTCTATCCCTTCCCCTATCCTCGACTCCCTCGTCCCAGGGTCTTCCCTTTGGAACGACATCGTTGCCTCCCTTGCAGAATACGCTGTGCAGGACATAGCATATGAGGACTGCTTTGAGCACAGCCTCAAACAGCCTTTCTGATCCTCATTCCTCCAACCCGGTTCTTTCCTCATCTTTCCGATACTCTCCGAACTATTCCTACTTATCCCGCAGACACTGCCTCCTAACACGTTCTCTCATACACGTTGTATTCCTTTACCTATTCACTTACGTTATGCAATGTATCACATGACTCGCATCTTGCCTGCCCTTATGCACATTCAAGCTCCGCTTGGATCCCACTCTTACTATATATAAACCTCTCTCCTCTGTACTTATATCCTTAACTTAGATCTACACAATCTACAGTGTAAAGTCTTTCTTCACTCGCCTTGTCTCTCACCCTAAGCTCGATACTAGGCTTCATCCTAGGTATCCATTGCCTCTTAGACCTCTCGTCAAGGATAAGACCTAGGCCAGTCATAAGCCCTAGGACCTTCAGTCTGCCAGACCAGAGAAGATATAGACTTGGAATACACCTTGGTGTTCCATTGTTACGCAGTCGTAACAAAAGGTCTAAGTTTTAGATTGTTGGAGCTACCACGCCCAACCACCTCACTGGCTACCAGGAGGTAGCAACCCATTGTCATCATGTGGAGAATCAATCTATCGTCCTACCGAGTAGGATCACCTTCAGACGACGAGGAAAGTAGAATCTCTCCTCCGATTCCCACCACATCCTTCTCTGCTGTGCCAGAGCGTAGGATATTGACACCATCTCATACCCCATCCATCCCACCACCACCTCGACGATCCCCTGCACCAGCAGTTGCACGGAATCTTTCCTTCACTCACTCCATGCAGTCAAACACCTCAGATATACCTGAAGAAATCACCCTCCCATCTGAGGAATCCGCAGACTACCACTACCAGGACCCCACCCCACCAAGATGAGACCCAGAACCTGAACCAAACCCAGATTACCCCATCGGAGAGGTAGATCCTGACGACGATGATGACATGGGAGAAATTAAAGCAGCCCTTCCTGAGGAATTTTCAGGCCTCGGAAATGACGCCAACAAATGGCTGTTGGCAGTGGAAGGATACTTCTCTCTCCATGAGGAGAAGTACTCAGACAGGGCAAAATGCCTTGTCCTACTTAACAGGATGTCCAAAGGACGTGGGAAAGCCTTTGCTGAGGCATGGCTTATCAAACTCGCTGACAACGAAGTCCCTCTTGAAAAGAAAAACTATCGCTGCATTTGAGACGCCTTTACCACCACCTTCTTGGCTTACAACACCACTACTAATGCAAGGATGGACTTGGCCAACCTCCACCAAGGAAGCAGAAGAGAAGGATTCAACAATTACCTCTCACATTTCATCATCCTCACAACCCAATTCAGAATCAAGGAGTTGGGCGCTCTCACCGAATGGTTCCTTCGGGGACTTTCCAAAGAAATTGCCACCCAACTTATCCAATCTGGCATCCTTAACACCGCTGACGACATGCAGAAAATCTACAATAAAGCAGCCGAAATTGCAGGAGGTTTTAACAGAATCAGAGGACTCAGAGAAGGACCACACATGGCCTATGGAAAAAGCCATTCTAGCCATGATCCCAATGCTATGGATGTGGATCGTCTCTCAATCTCCCCCACCGAGCATGCTCGGCTTATGCGGGAGAAACATTGCTTTATATGCAAGAAGATTGGATGCCATACTCGCAAGCATTCTGGTTATCCGCAAACTCCTCAAGGGAGAAGTAAGAACTCCTCTCCCCAAGCCCACACTTGCGTCGTGGCCACCTACCCTCCCAGATCATCCCCTACCCCCTCGGATCCTCTGGACACGTACATCAAAGATCTTTCCTCTCATTCTAACTGCAATGAGATCCTGCAGACATTGAAAACCGTGTTTGATCCTAACCTGGATGAACAGGGAAATGTCATGGAAGGACATTACCCTTCGGAAACCGCCCTCGGTGAAGAAGAGGAAGTAAATGTCCTAGTCTCTGACAGACAACCTTCCTCCACCCCTATTCATTTGTCTTTTTAGACGGAAGGGATGAACCAATGTCATCTCCTTCCGTAATGCTTGCACCTGTATTTATTTCTGGATCAAAAAGTAATTCTATTCACATTCCCCTCTCGATCCAGAATAAACAGACCAAGAAAA
>JBBPQU010001099.1:0-11319 GCA_038092655.1 Boletus sensibilis
AAGCACTCCACGGACTGCCCGACCATGACATGGCGACCGGTGTCGGGCTACAGCCAAGTTTTGTCCTTCCCCCGATTCCTCACCCGCACCCATACGACCACATAGCCATTATTGCCACAGATGAGGGTCTGGTCATGCGCCCTCATCTGCCAGGGCTTTCACATTCCCTTTCATACGTCTGTGTCCCTTGGGGAAAGCATCCAAAGGTTCAAGAACTCCAGCGTGACGGAAGCGACTCATCGCTCGACTGGAAGTCCGGCGTCGTTGTACACGGCATAGTGGGCATCATGGATCTCTTCAACGGTACAAAAATGTAATCCGTGGTTGAGGTCTTCATCTAAGCAGTAACCTTGACAGCATCATATCTACTAGTTATCACCGCTCGGTCGCATGTCGGGTGTTGTGAGTCAATAATTCCCTTAGCTGAAGTTGGGACTCATGTATTTTCCTATCGCGCAAACAGTGTTCGACGAGAACCATTCCATCTATTCTGTGAAGTCTGTGCGTGCGATTCCTTTGATCAAGGATCGTGCTCAGCATGTCCTTGATACCATCGCGAGTCACATCTCACCATCCCACATCTCCGACGACGTTGTCCAAGATTTGGCCTCGGCCTCCCAAAGGGTGGAGTCCACAACTAACGCTCGTGTCAAATTCGCAATCGAGAACGATGTGAAGATCATCAGCCCTACGGTGGACACCGTCGGCGACATCCAGGCTGAAGAACCTCTCTCATCGCTTCCGTCTTCTGGGACATCAACGCCAACATCAAGCGAATCTTTGGCAAACCCCAATGTAGTGAAAGTGATCGCAGACAGAATGTCATTCTGGACAAGACTTTCCAGGCGTCAACCTACCTCGACACACGACTCGGTCATAGGTTCTGACGAACACCAGTCTTTGGATTCTATCATTCAAAGCGCGCAAGGGGAACCCACAGCCGTTATTGACACGATCATAGCTTCGACTGCACCTCCCCCGGACTCAGTGGAAGAACGACACACAGAACTCGAAGACAGAGTGGTCCGCGAATGCGTCAGGGAGTATGTCAAGGGTTGCATGTATTTTTCCTATCATTTCGGTAGGTATCCTGCCGTCAGAGTGGCCATGAGTTAATGAAAGTTCAAACAGATATAACGAGATCTTTACAGAACAAGCATGACCAGTTTCTGAGGTCACGCACGGAAGAAAACTTACTTGCTAGGCTCAATGCACTCCCTCCAGATCCTTCTGTTGAGCATCCGGACTCGAAAGCTGATCCCCTTGTCGAACCATTTTCGACGCTTCCGCTTTGGAGACGTGTCAACCGAGAATTCTGGTGGAACGAATGGCTCTCAAAACCTTTCATAGACGCAGGAGTAGGTACCTTCCATGAACCGAAGACAAAGCTCATAACGAATTCTTCCAGATGCATTCGTATGTGTTACCGATTGTGCAAGGTTACTTCCAGGTATCTTCTGTCGACCCCCCAACGGATCCCTGTATGTCAGAGCGTGACTCAGCCTCGCCTGTGGACTATTTAATCGCATCTAGACGCTCTAGATACAGAGCTGGACTTCGCTATCAACGAAGAGGTGTGGACGAAGAGGCTCACGTGGCAAATTTCGTCGAGACGGAAACAATTATGAGAATAAAGGTTTGTCATGGTACTCGACGTACAACTCGGTATTGTTTATATGCAAACAGAGAAATGGAATAGCGAACGTCTTCAGCTTTGTCCAGATCCGTGGCTCGGGTAAGTAACTCACTCTCGAGGGTAGATGTAATGACCTAGCTTCCAAAGTCCCGCTCTACTGGACGCAGTCAGGATACAATATGAAACCGCCCCCGGTCCTATCGCCGGAGTGCACATCTGAACAGAACTCAGACGCCATGAAGCGACACTTCCAGCGCACCATCCCTGTCTATGGGCCACATGCAAGCTACCTTTGACTGTTGACCTAAACGGCGGTCTGATTTGTCACCACTAGACGATAGTGAATCTTGCAGAGCAAACGGGAAAGGAAAGCACTCTGACCAATGCATACAAGTGGTACGCGAAACAAATGGAAAACAAAGACATTCGGTCAGTACCACCCCGTAATTGGTTTGTTTGTCAACTTAATAACTGTCTAGCTACTGCGAGTATGACTTCCATCACGAGACGAGAGGGATGAAGTATGTGATCGGATACTTGTGCGCCGCGGACCATATGTCTTAATCGAGATAGATACGAGAACATCTCGAAACTCATCAAGGACCTAGAGCGAACATTTGAACGCCAAGGGTGCGATTGGCTAATCCCTCTCTGCACTCCCCGCTCACCGTCTACAATGTAACGTTAGGTATTTCTGGATTTCCGACCACATGTTGTTATCGAAACAGAAGGGTGTTTTCCGCGTCAATTGCATTGATTGCTTGGACCGAACCAACGTCGTTCAGGTATGAGCATCTTCCCCGTGTGTTCACTGTCCCCATAGACTTTGCTAGTCTGCCTTTGCTCGCCACGTTCTTGGCATACAATTAGAGGCTGTCGGACTTACCGTCGAGCCACAAAACGGACGGTCAGGAATGGACATAGTCTTCAACGATGGTTTGTATCAGTTTGTGATTCACCGCACATCCGGACTGACGAGTGATATCGGACAGTTTGGGCTAATAACGGTGACGCAATTAGCCGTGCATAGTGAGTCCATCTCACTCGACCTCAAGATTTCAACTTATGCACTTTGATACTAGCGCTGGAACTTCGGCTCTAAAAGTAAGCCGCTCCCTCTGCATGCAGAATTCGTGTGCTCACCAAACTTCCCAGGGTGACTTCACCAGGTGCCCTCTACATTCTTATGGTTAAGTACATCCGAGGCTGAATCGCCCTCAGGACTGGAAAGCGCGACCTTGGTGGCCTGCTCCACGACGGTGTTAATTCTTTGGCAAGAATGTACAGCGCCACGTTCAGTGACTGGTTCTGTCAAGCTGTAATCGACTTCATGCTTGGATATAGGACTACCTCTGTCTTCTCAGAGTTCCTTCTCAAACTGCAGTCAACTGATCCACGGGAACTCATTCGCTTGTCAAGAGTTCGTGCAGAAGCCATTGCCACCTCTGTCTCCCGTGTCCTAGACGAAGGAGAGTCCCTCTTGGCGGGGTGGACACTCATTGCACCAGAGCAACTGAACGTGAAGGTCAGCGATAAATTCGAAGAGAAAGTACTATTGCTGGTGAGTTAGACGGTTTTTTTCTGTTGGATACCGATTCACGTCCGATCAAAGAGTGTTCGTGCACTTTACATTGTTGTAGGATTCCAGTCTCTCCTATCAACCTGGAGGAATCTGAATAGAAATACAGAGGTATGACTATACCCTTGAGAAAGTGAAGCTCTATACTCGGGTACCACTCGGAATGATCACAAAGATCACAAAAGGTCATTTTGATCCAAAGTAGCACCGAAATATGCTCACTCATAGTCTCTATGATAGGCGCCTACATCTTGTCCCCCCTCGAAGAAGCAAGCCGGGATCCTATCCAAAATGCTGGTTTCTCCGTCACATGGCTCAACACAGATCTCGTCAGCTCGCGGATGACGAGTTATTCGTACCGAAACAGCCCAGTGGACATCTCCTCAAAATCTGACAACTCTGTCAGCTCCCATGTTGATGAGCACAGCAACTCGACTTCCGGTGGTGCAAATAACGTAGGCAACAGGTTGTTGAGGATGATGCATACGCGAGCTACGTCCAAGGCAGGGATCCCGGGCGACCGTACAGAATCGAATGATACCTCATTCGCTGCATTTAAAGCCTTGCCCGTGGGTTCCACACATGTACGGAATGGCTCGAGGTATACAGAGCCTGCGGATGACCTCGCTAGTGCTACATCATGCAAAGAGGCTGTTGACCTCATTGTCGATGCCGTCAAGAGAGCCTGCGAAGATGTCGGTAGTGTCTCGGGAGACGATTTCATCTCTGAGGGAGATATAGTCAGGTTAGTGTGCCAATATCGTACAGTGATCGTGCGTCAGACTCAACGCCTGGCATTAGTGTGTCAGAGGCACAGCGTACGACAAGCATCTATGCAAAGATGGAGTACGGCGTGAAGAGATTGATTTGGTTGGGAGGGTAATGGAAAGTGTGAATATTCATGTGCTGAACTACCGTAGGACACCACAATAAGTGTAGGCTGTATCGCTATGACCGAATGAGGGACGAGATTAGGAAACAGTCCAAAATTCGCAAGCAGAAAACCCTAAGGTACCGACAAAACGAAAAGAAATGGTATATTTCCAGATGCAATGAAGCGGGTAAAACGAAGTATGAAGCTAGATACTACAAGTGCACGAATAGGGATCCAACAAAGAGTGAATATGCATAAGAAGTGTGCAACGCCGAGTCCCTGATCCATTAATATGGTACATTACCTGATGTCGGGCTCATCGTCCCCTCCCGTTCCTAGGTCAATGAACCGCGTCATGCGTTTCATCATCCTCCCTTCATCTGTGCCTGGTGCTCTTCTCATTTGCGTACCGCCAGCAGGATCGTGACCCCGCGCCCAACCACCATCGTGGTTGCCAACGAAGGTTGCATGGCGTTCGCAAAGCATTTGACCGTCAACTTCCCAATATTCTTCAAGTCTTTCTTTACACCCATCCTCGAATTCACAGAGGAGGTGCTCAGGGTGATATCGTTTCCCCGAATGCGTCACAGCACAGGGACCCTCAATGGGTTGTCCACAAGAAGGTGCCCCGCATAGAGAGTCATTTGCTTCATGGTAGTGATATGCGCAAAAGGGTTTTCCGTCAAAGACGTAAAATTCCTTGTCAGGAAATGGTTTCTGAAACGGTATCGTTAGTAACGTTTCTCTGAAAATGAGAGTAGAAACGAGTACTTGGCACATGTGACAATTGAAGCATTCTTTGTGGTACTTCCCCTTCAGCTGACCGTCTCTCGAGGACACTGCCTGTTTTTCGATAGGTAAATTACAGCGTCGACACTGTCATAGTAGTCATTAGTCTTCTGACGATGCACAGCAAAGAACACAAACTTTTGGCAGATACATATTCTTCCAGCAGCGCTCGCACAAGACATTCCCTTCATCCATTTGTATCCACCTTCCGTCCTCGATCTTGGAATTACACCCCACGCATATTCGGTTTTTCCGCTTAGCTGATCCCCTATTCCGTATCCGCGCAACCTCGCCTGTTAAGCCTACACGCTCAGAGTGAACATGCGGATGAGAGGGGCTAGTGTGGGAGCGTGTGGGCAACTTGGGGGGCTTTTGCTCGGGAGAAGCAAGCCCTTGAACCGTGTTCGATCGACTTGGCTTCCCAGAGCCCCTGCCAGACGCGGATCCACCGATAGAAGCTAGGACAGAACCTGAAGCAAGGACAGAAACGGACGCGCCTTCTTCTATCAAAGTCTCCATAGCTCGCTCCAAAGCACCGACCGACTTTGTTGTAGTCTGCGTCGCTGACGATGCACTCCTAGCACGAGCAGGGCCAGCGAAAGATGAGCAAGCAGATATTGCAGACCGCAATGATGCGGCTGATATTTGACGGGAAGGTCCGGAAGGATGTCTTCGATCGGGTGTCGCAGAAGTAGGGAATTTGACCTTATTTGTGCCTTCGCTCACAGCAGACTTGCGAACGTCCAGAGGCATCACCACGGGCGTATCATCATCGGAATCGTGCGCATAGGCTAAACCGACATCCGAGTCCGCGGAAGGTGATGATGGTACGTCATTCTCACCCTTTTTTAGGTCCGTGTGCGTCGTATACACGCTTTCATCATCAGAGTCGTTCTCAGTATCCAGTTCTGGCTTCAGGACGTCGAGGAATAGAAGAGGCATGTTGGGGCCTGGCATGGGAGATTGAGTAATTGTTTCGCCACTAACACGACGTTCAAAAGGATTGGGAATCGGGGAAGGGGAAGGCGAGCGGGAAGGTGACGCGATGCGGACGCCAGAAGGAGAAAACGACAGAGGGAGAGCTTTCTCATTAGAAGCAGGGACTGGAGACTGATGAAACATTGCATCATGAGGGCTTGGAAGATTAGGGTATTGTCCGTTGGTAGAAGTGCTATTTCTGAGAGAGTCCGGTGATACGGGAAAAGGAGAGACTGGAGAAGGTGTCTGAACCGAGTTCGGCGACAAAGGTGGGGTTATGGCAGCTGTGTAGAATGGTCAAAATGTATAGCGCTAGTGTCAACTGAAAGACTTGCCTCGCATGACATGAGCAAAAGTTGTGGCAATATTGGTGTCCAAGTACTGAGGTGCGTTGGTCCGATGGCCATTACCGAGAGTCGTAACGCGCACAGGTTGATGAGCCGGTGGAAGAGAAGCAGAAAACATAGCCGCTCTTGCAGCGGCCGCAAAACCCCTTCTACCAACGCCAGCCATGCCAGCTTCACCGCCAATCTTTGTGTCGATTTCGCGGCCCATACTATGAGCAGGAGAGTACGCGAGAGATAGCGGAGGTGGTGGTGGCTGTCGCGCTGTCATGGGATGTGGCAGAACGGGCGTTGAGGAAGGGAACGGTACAGAGCCCGGGGCGGGAGCGGGAACAGGTGTCCTGGGCGGTCTGGCGAAGGACACGCCGGGAGAGGCTGACGGGTTCTGCACCATTGAAGGGTGCTGTGAGTCCAGAGAAGGCCCCCGAGCGTCCAAAGAGGGGCGAAGCTTGTCCAGAGATGGGCGAGATTTATCAAGGGACGGACGCGAGGTGGAGACTGTTGACGAGGTACGCGTACGTTCAAACGAGGGATGGTGGCGGATACTTGATGGGGGCGTCGCATTTGATGATGCACGATTGGTGAATGAAGATGGTGGTGGTGCCAAGGGTTGGTGTGTGGGAGGTAGATTGTCTCTTCGAGCGGATGAAAGCGTCGTTGAACGTGCGGGGTGACCAGCGGATTCGCCGAATTGAATTGGAAAAGCAGCTCGTGCGGGTGAGATTGTGGCGAGACGGCTCGCATTAGAAGGGGTTCTGACCCGCTGCAAGGCGGGGGGTATGGCATCACGGACTGGGGTAGAGACGCGTCCAGGAGGTGGTGTGCGTGCGCCGGGCAACTGGGGACGACCACGATCAAATGATGGGGAGGTTCTTGGCTTTGGAGTTGTCATATTGGATTTGTCCGGCGGTAGGCGCTGGAGCGGATCACGACTCGGCGCAAGAATCCGTTCATGTGCTTCGGAGGGCTTCTCAAAGGAAGACTTGTGGGGAGGGGTGGCTGCTCTGGCGACGAGGGATTGCAGTCGCTGTGGTAAGAGGGAGGCTGCAGATTTTGGAGACATTGGAGGCTTATGAAGGGAGAGCATGTTCGGGGGAGGAGGGAGCGGGGGGCATACGTGGTCGCCGAGGCTGGCGAGGGGGACAGGGTTGCTACAACTGGAGCATTTCACCGTCGGAAGGACCTGTGATATGCGGGGGGGAGTCTGTTCGTGCGCGATTTGTACCATAGAAAAGAGCGTGAAGGAAGGGAAGGGGGGGTATAGAATTATGTAGAGATGTGCGCTAATAGTAGTCGTCGCGTGCAGAAGTTGAAAACCAAACTTTAGCGAAATCGTCGTTGATTAGAAGTCAGTAAGCTATCGTTTTACATGCATGTACATATGGCACCGTCGAGCCATTCAATAGTCCTTGGAATCCCACCTCACGGCTGCTCTTGATGCGATGCCTGCAAAGCCTGTCTCCCCCCGTCTGTCCCACCAGAAACACCACCATGGTCCACTTTCTCGGCTGTTGATGGATGGAACCGAGCAAAGAACGAATCCCACTGCCCTGTGGCGTGGCGCATAAATATATAAATATATTCCCCGACAGTGCATCAAAGTGTACACACCCCAGTCAAACATCCCACCAGGAATGCCCTCCAAGAGGCCAACGTCGGCCATCGCAAATTGTTCCAGTGTGTTTGACGCCTGAGCGACGTCAAGTACATTCAACACCTGCACGTTTCCCGGTGTCTGGCTTGTCACGTTGTTCAAAGCTGGGTTCATATTTGGAATCGCAGATGGCCTGCCACTCTCGTCACCTTCCATCTGGCTACAAGTCAGCGAGGTGATGTTGACCAGGGATGACCCACGGCAACCGAGTGGATCTGGTCGATCTGTCAGGTAACAGTCATGATGTTTGTCACAGAATGACGTCCTTACCAATGCCATCAGATTCCTCGTCTGATGACGTGATAATGGTACCCTGAGGTATTCCCTCGTAATCTCCTTGACGCGCTTCGCCATGCGCAATGTACACACCACCACCAGGACGCGAGGGGTCTTTCTTGTATTCTAGCCCACCTAACGGCCGTTTGCCTTTCACCCCTCCGGTCGGGTTGAGTAAAGGTGGGTGATCGAGGGGAAGTGGAAAACCTTGAGTTGCCTCATACAGAAGCGCGATAATTTCAGCAGTCTAATCGTGCAAGGTCACAATGGATAACACCCCACTAGGCAACAAAGCGCTCACCTTACGTCGGGCAGACATGTGATCCGGAGATATTGATCCTTCCCATCTCCGTACGCAGTCCCGTAGTTTCCGCAGTTTAGCAGCAGCATCCGCGTCTTGTCGCCGAGCCCATGTATGATACTAGAATGCAGCTCGACACGCGAAATACCACCGCCAATATGGTAACGTACCTGTACCAACGCACATGACGTTGCAGCGTATGCAACCAGAAGCCATATATCGTACATGCGTTCATGGGCATCAAGCCAGTCGATTGACTCGCCAGTGAGCTGAACAAGAGCACTCCAGGTCTCCACTGTCAACCCGAATTTAAGATGCGCTGGACAGGCATACGATATCCGCATGAAGACACGCCAGAATATCATGCACACACACGAGTAAAGTAGATGCAGGAGACCTGATGGAAGCAGACTTTTGTGAGCAGGTTCAAGGAGAAAGTGAAACCTCGTCTCGTGTCGCACCTGCGTTTTGAGGAGTATCAGGCCCTTGATATTTGAGATTTTCTGGGAGATTGGCTTTCCAATTCTCCAAATCGGCTAGCAAACTATACAACATTTCGTCCGTCGTAAACATTAAGCCAGAAGGGCTTGTCGAATCATCAGGATCAGAAAAAAAACACGCTCTCAAGTTACAATCATACCTATATATCGTCTTCAATACGCGGCCAAGTATCACGCTCAGCCGAACGAGTTCGTCCATATAAAGGTCATTAGGGTCCCCGGAGGATGGCAGGCGCGCGTCACAATCTTGTACATCAATCATGTATGGGTGGCCATACGTCAAACTTAGCCTTCTCACGAGGTTAGTTAATAACATTTTTGAACAACGTGGGGTTCTTCATACCACCTGTCACAGATGACACAGGCTCCCCATAACCGACGTCGAAGTTCTATATTTTGTTTTACCGACTCTGCTCGATGAAGGCCGAGATCTTGCGCCTAGACCAATTGTCAAATAAATGTGATTGCTTCCCAGCGTCAACGCTTACCATGCGGACTGCAGTACCGAGTCGAATCCACAATGCCGACAACGCACTGGGTACGTATTGTGAATGACAGTCACCAACCATGCTCAGTATTAGCAATGCCTGGACGTTCGCGATGGATGCTGTCGACAGAACATCTTCTGTTTTAATTACGCCGTTGACTGCGTACCGAATCGAGTCAAAAACAGATTGCGGAACCTCTCTCCGAGCGGCTGCCACGAGACACATGGAATAAAGTAAGATCGGTGGCGTGGAAGGGTTGGAAAGGAATTCTGCTTGTGTGATGATGGGCAGTATCGGGGCAATATCCTTGAAATAGGCGTTCACAAGTGTCTGAATGACTTCGGGATCGAGCCGCAAGTCCATTGACTTGGGGTGCAGCATCTGCTTGTCGTCCGGAGGCATGTTTTGTACCGATATAACGCCGTCCCCGTTCTTTGATACTTC
Source organism: Boletus sensibilis (assembly GCA_038092655.1). Lineage (NCBI taxonomy): Eukaryota > Fungi > Basidiomycota > Agaricomycetes > Boletales > Boletaceae > Boletus > Boletus sensibilis. Next base: position 9,864 of record JBBPQU010001099.1, read on the forward strand.
CCACGTGTGCTGATAGCGTTGATCATAATTTTCGTATATGCGAGAAGATATCGTTGCTTGGGAGTGTAGCAAATGTACATCAGTGGTTGGCCCTGGGACCGAATGGAATGTCAGCTCAATGGCCGACGGAGTGGGTGTGAAACAGACCATAAACACGACGATCCATCTGAGATTCTGTCAGGGGGGATAACGTATTTCGCTGAAGGTCGGCAGATCTATCCTTTTCCTTTTCTTCAGCCGGAGCATCCTCTTCGAGCTTTTTCTTTTTGAAACGTGTCTCCGTAATGGGTAGAAAGAAAGTGCACTCGAAGCCATATTGCTTGCAGTGTTGACAAAGTGGTGGGTCTGAGTCGGCGAGAACGTCACACCTACGATGTTTTAGGCAGGATATATGCGTCGAGAAAAACAATTTGCTAACCTGATTTTTCGACTACGGCAACTATCGCACGCGCGTTGGGTTTTGGTGCGTTTCTTGGTGTCGATCGGAGTAGCAGAACCAGCTGTGGGTGGGGTATGCTTTGGGGCATTTTCGCTGGAAGGACCCTCGTGATCGGATTCTCTATCCCTTGCCTGCGTTGCGTCGGTTCTTCGTTTCCTCTTGCCTGTCGTTACTGTCGCGGGCATTTGGGCAGGGGACGGCGCATTGACGAGTGGTTGCTGTTGCTGTTGCTGTTCAGGAAGGGACGTGTTTGGGCGGGGAGGACCGTACATCATCATCTGTTGCGAATATTGGGGATATGGAGCGTATCCATGCGGGGCTGGGGGGTACGCGGTGGGGTGCATGGGGTAGTACTGGGCGGGGATGGCCGGCCCGTTGGCGCCGTTCATGGCGGGTGAGGTGGGGTAGGTTGAGGTAGAGTGATGCTGGGTGAAGGGAGAAGGGTTGACGGGATAGTTGTGATTCATCATATAATGCACGCCAGGATATGGCTGTAGAGTGGGGCCACGTGCGGCAGCAAACCGGGCGTAGTCTTGGGGTTGTTCCGCTGTGTTTCGGGACGCTGGAGGAGGAGATCATGAGGGTGAGTGGGAGGTCAAAGGATGGAGAGAGGGAGACGGACAGGAATGGCTGGACTCGCCTGGGCTGAGCCGAGGGCGGCGAGAAGAGGAGGCGTCCGGTGCGGAGTGGGGAGGATGCTGAGAATTTGGCTGTTTCTTCTGCCGGGTTTTTCTGGGGGGCCTCGACGATGCGCTTGTTATCGGCTGAGAGTCGCTGGACTTTGGGTCCCGGGCGGACGATTCCATAGGGAGGGCAACTCGAGCCGACCTACCAAGACGTGACTCCGAATTTGCCGAGTTATTCAATGAACAACCGAATCTCTATCGTTTATTGGATCGGACGAGGCGCAGCTAAAACTCGGAAAACATTCTCAGCACTCGCTCGTTGACACGGACGATGGTCTCGTCGTACCTCTGGCGTCCCTTCGCGACTTGGGCAGTTGTGATGACGAGCGTA
>JBBPQU010001100.1:0-11316 GCA_038092655.1 Boletus sensibilis
AATACACTATTTACCTAAGGCATGTAATCATCTTACAGCACTCCAGGGTCTGATTTATGTAATGCAAACTCAAAGTCAAACAACTGTCCAAATGAGTTGTCATTTTGATATGGCTGCCATTCCATCAAATGTCAACCAATTCCTTTGACTCATGGACGGATAGAGACCCAGGAGTAGGTACTTCCTTTCATCCACTCATAGGTTTGGGTGAGGCTTAGGGGTTATCACACCCTATCGCGGTTAGTGAAAAACATGCAAACATTGGGACAGTTTTTTAAGCCACTGTATCTTCCAGACAAAGGACACATTCCACACCCTTCCAGATTCAGTTGTCTTTGAAATATTTTGGACTGGATTGCATCAGAAAGCTCTTTTGCTGCAGTTGCCATGCATACCAAAGGTTACATACTGCCACACTTCACCGCCAGATTATTCACAGTATCCTCCCCAGACACTGACACCAATTTAGAAATTGATTCATCAGTTTTCATGACATCCATTGACGACACAGATAGCAACTCAGAACAATCGCTCACAGATTTGGACTCAGAATGTGGCTTGGAGTTATTGCTAATGGATACAAATTTCCAGCCATTCCTCTCTAAGGCTTGGGAACAATGCCAAGGAGACAAGGCAGCTGAGCAGTCGAGACAAGCATGCCTCATGAAATGTCCCAACCTGTGACACCATTCATTCTGCCGAACATGCCACCTCCAGCTATTAGGGACATTCCATCCACAGCTTGGACATCATCTGGATCAATGCCCATCAAAGGAGTATTGTAGCTATCATCATCATTATCGCTTTTGCATGTGCTGATGGTTAGCACATGGATTGACAGACTTGGGCTACATAATGAGTTAGTGTTAGATTCAGTGGTGGGATGTTATGACAATGTAGTGAAGAGACTGATCTAGTCTGTGGTGACACTTGTGGTCCTAATATGGTGGTATTGCAGTCCATCCAGTCCAGACGGACTATTTTCACTCCTTGTTACTCATTTCTTCAATCTGCAATCCCATCTATTCTGTTCCAATCATTCTCCAACCTGCACATGCCATCATCACATTGTGCCATTTCCATCATTACCCCCCTTCCTTCTTCAACCCTCCCACCATTGCATTGTGATCCAATTCATCACATTACTTATCTGTCCATGATTGAGTTAGTCCATTCTGGGATGGATCCTCTCGAGAAGGATACCCATGCAGCCCTTGGTTCCACAGAGATATCCAGTGATGATTCAGACCGAGCACCTTTTCCATTTGCTAAGTGTTCTGACCTCCCTACCTTCCTGTCCAAAAACTCTCCAGTACCTTCTGATCCATTAGACTGTATTACCAATAATATCCTTTCCATCGAGAGCACACTAGCACCTTTTTCCACCCCTTCTCTCCTTTCCTTCTTTTGTTCTCCCACAATTCCATCTATCTGTTTATCTTTGGAGTCATCCAATCTGGTCATACCTTTTGAGGTCTGGATGGATCAGATTCATCATCCACACAAACCACCAGATCTTCCTCCTGTCAAGACCCATATTTACCTTTCCACCTCCATCATAGACAAGTATCCAGATGAGCAGAAGGTCATCATTACAAGTTTCCTAGGGGAGGTGGCTCACTGCCACTCACCTGGTTTGCCTTACATGATTTCTGAAGCGGAAAATGACAGATATTGGTCATATAGTCCATTCCTGAGAAACGCAAATGATGAAGAAGGTTTCAAATACAAGTATGATCCATACTACAATGATCCATACCTCACTAACTATGGATAACTACCGTCTGTATGTCTTACCCCAGGATTAGTCCAGTGATTCCTTCCATTCATTCTGCAGAATATCTGAAGAAAGCATAAAACCATCACTAAAAATGTTTACAGACTACTATCATACTATACAGAAACACCGTCAAAAAGAAACAAACAGTCCATTCCTTTTAGTTTCATTCCATGTCTCACAATGTGTCCACTATTCCTGTATCCATTCAGACTTCTTCTGCATATTGTACCGGCAAGGAAGTCAAGTGCATGCTCGGCCCCGGGAAGTCCACGTCATGTGGGGCGTGCTGGAGGGTCAAGGTGAGGTGCATGCGGTGTACCGCCAAGGGGGTCGAGTGTGTGCTTGGCCCTGGGAAGTCCACATCATGTGAGGCATGCCAAAGGATCAAGGTGAGGTGTGTGTGGCTGGGGATGGAGGAGGTTGAGAAGCTGGAGCAGAGGGCGAAGAGGGCTGTGGACAGAGCACCTCAACAGGTGAAGAAAAAGAGGAGGATGGAGGAGTCGGAGGAAGGATCAAGTGGAGTAGTGGGGTCCTCACAAGGAGACTTCGCAGAAGTGATCAAGGTGTGGACGGAGGTAGCAAGGGGGATGACAGCAGTGGTGAAAGAGCTCCAGGACGCTATCTGGGCTCAAAACCGACAGCTTGAGAACCAGGGGCAACTGGTGAGCTGCCTTATTGAGCTGAAGGCGATGGAGGTGTACAGGGAGGAGACAGAGACAGAGGATGAGATAGAGGACGGGAAAGAGAGTGAAGCGGCCGAGGAAGTGGAGGAGTTGAGGGCAGAGAAGGAAAATGTGACGAAGGAGGTGCTGCAGGAGGACATGGAGATGTAGCTGGAGAAGGACGAGGATGAGGATGAGGATGAGGAGGATGCGGAGGTGGAGGTGGAGGAGGAAGTGTAGGTAGTATCACCCTTTTTTTTTTTTTAGTAAATACATCATCTTTGTCCATTCAGTCAGTGTGAGGTCCAGGCTTGCTCGGATACCGTGAGTGGAAATTCTGTACGAGTTCGGAGGCATGTCCGAGCTCCGTGGCCAGCAGCCAGGAGTTGTCCTCATTAGTACCTTCATAGCTGGACCAATACATGAGGTATAACAAGTTGCAATTCCTTCGTTGATGATGTATTTTGGAGTCGAGGATCTCGGAGATCTCGAACTCCGGTTCTCCATCCACTTTGACCGGAGGTGGAGGAGGTTGTACCTGATTTGGAATGTTGTTGGGTACAGAGGATTCTAATTGGGAGACATGGAATACGGGGTGGATGGATTTCATGGAGTTGGGAAGTCAGAGCATAAAGAAGTGGGTTCCTGCCTGAGCAATGGCAGTATATGGCCCCAGATTCTTCTTAGAGTGTTTCTTTGAAGGTCTAGTGGAGTGGAAGTACTTAGCTTTCACAAAAACCTGGTCACCGACTTTAAAGTCCGGTGCCGGAGTTCGTTTGGCATCTGCAGGTCCTTGGTAATGCTGTTGGGCATGGGTTATTTCCTTATGGAGGAGCTGATGGAGGGTATCAAGGTCAACGGAGTATTCTCGAGCACGAGCAGAGGTGAGGTCCTGTTTCAAATGGACAGAGATATTGGGATGGTAATCCTTGTTGGCGAAGAATGGAGAAACACCTGTGGTAGCACTAGGGGCATTGTTGTAAGAGAACTCTGCAAGGCGCAGGAGTTCGGACCAGTAGTCCTGCTGGTAGTTACAATAGATGCAGAGGTACTGCTTGAGGGTCTGATTCATCCGTTCCATCTGGCCATCTCCTTCCGGATGATAACTGGAGGTAAAATGGAGTTGTATGTCCAGAGCCTTTCCAAGGGAATAGAAGAAATGAGAGATGAACTCGGTTCCTCAGTCGGAGGTGATGTAGGAGGGAACTCTGTGCTTCGAAAAGACATGGAGGAGGAAGAGTTTGGTGAGCTCTGGGGATGTGATCATGTCGTGGGTAGGAATGAAGATACACTGTTTGGAGAGCCAATCTACAACCACTAGTATGGCTGTAAATCTGGAGGACTCAGGGAGTTGTTCGATGAAGTCCATGGAAATGGAGTTCCATGGCTTTTCGGGAATGGGGAGCTGCTTCAGTAGCCCGTAAGGGTGGTGCCGAGGAACCTTCGTGCAGGCACAGGATGTACAGGAGGATACATAGTCCTTGACAAACGTACTGATACCTGGCCAAGTGTATTCGTGATGAATTAGTTCCAAAGTCCGGTTCTGGCTGAAATGTCTGGAGAGGGAATGGTCGTGTTTGCATCAGAGGACACGGAGTCGGAGGACATTAGAGTCAGGGACATAGATATGGTCATCCAAACAAAGGAAGCCATCAAAGTCGACTGACCAACAAGAGTCGGAGGGTTCTGGAGTGGACATGTGGAGTTTAGCAAGAGGGTTGGAAGGGAGGGCAGTGAGGATATTGTTGTGGAGCTGCTCAATATCATAAAGGGTGCTTGCCCAGAGGACCAGAGCAGTGAGGTAGGTAGCTCGAAGGGATGCAGCGAGCTGTTCCTGGGTAAAAATGGGATGGGAATTGTGGGGATTGACACGAGTGTAGTCCTTATCCCTCTCTTTGAGATAGACATCCCAGCGTCTGATGAGGGCATCAGGCTTTGTGCCAAGGCGTCCAGGGCGGAAATGAACCACCATGTGGAATTGGGAGAGGAACTCTGACCACTGGGCTTGCCAGCAAGTCAGGAGTTTGGTGGTAGTGAAATACTCAAGGTTCTTGTGGTCGGTAACAACGTTGGTGGGGGTGCCAGAGCCCTTGAGGTAGTGTCGCCAAATCTGGAAGGACTCATGGATTGTGAGAAGCTCCTTATCATGGGTGTCATAGTTGAGCTCTGGGGTGGAAAGCATATGAGAGTAGAAGGCGACGGGCCAGAGTTCCTCATCTGGACAACAGATGGAGAGGATACCAGCAATGGCATAGTCGGAGGCGTCTGTTTCTACAATTATCGGAGCATCAGGCAACCAATGGGTGAGGATAGGAGTGGAAGTGAACGCATCTTTCAAGGCACGGAAGGTGGAGCAACAATCATCACTAAAGGACCACAGAGTGCCTTTGCAAGTAAGGCAAGTTAAAGGAACGACAATGTCGGAATAATTTGCTATAAAACAGTGGTAGAAATTGGCAAAGCCGAGAAAGGATTGAATGTCCTTGATTTTCCGAGGTTCTGGCCACTCCTGTATAGTCTTAATCTCGTCCAAGGACATAGTGAGACCGGAGGGAGAAAGGAAATAACCAAGATACTCAGTAGTATCTGGGGACCACTTGCACTTCTCAGGCTTTGCGTAGAGGCCGTGTTTGAGGAGTCTCTGGAGGACCTCCCACACATGCTCCTTGTGGAAAGTGGGGTCCGCAGAGTAGATGAGGATGTCGTCCAGGTAGACTATGACGCAAACATCCAAGAGGTCAGTGAAGACAGTGTTAACAAACTGCTGGAATGCTGCAGGGGCATTGGTAAGACCAAATGGCATGATGAGCCACTCATATGAGCCATAGCACATCTGGAAGGATGTCCTCCATTCATCTCCCTCCATAATGCGAATCAGATGGTAGGCATGCTGGAGGTTGATTTTGGTGTAGATCTTGGCACAGCTCGGAGCATCTAGGAGGTCGGAGATACAGGGGAGTGGATAGCAGTCTTTCTTCATGATCTTGTTGAGTCCTCGGAAGTCAACACAAAGATGGAGGGAACCATCCTTCTTGTGGACAAAGAAGACCAGAGCGGCATGAGGGGAAAAGGAGGGATGAATGAACCCAATTGCTAGGTGCTCATTGAGGAACATACAAAGGGACTCAAGTTTGGAGGAAAAAAGGGAGTATGTAGTACTGATGGGAGGTGAAGCACCTTCTTCCAAATCGATCTTCAAGTCGTGTTCGCAACGCGGAGCGAGCATATCGGCTTTGCTTTTGCTGAAGACATTGGTGAAATCATGATACTCTGAAGGAATACTGGTGAGATCGACTGGTTCGGAAGCAATGGAAGTGGAGCGGAGATCACTCTCCTTAGGGTGAATCTGCATACTGAACTGCATGGAGCTCTTGAGGCGACAGGCCAGTGCAAATGCAGGGGCGCTGATGATTGTGATCGGAGGAGCTTTGTGGTCAGAGAAACTTGGTGGATCAGGTGGAGTCGGATCAGCCAGAGGCTGCGGAGGGGAGCTCAGAGGTACTGGCAAACTCTGCTCAAGTGCACGGAAATAGATACTGCTCGAGATCCAGTCAATCAACAGATTGGGTTGGGTGAGCCAGTTGTGTCCTAGAACAAGGAAACAGGAAGAATCCAGTGGAGTGACATATAACATCATTGGAGTGATATCACCAGTTTGGAATTGGACAGAGAGGTTTATTGCTTGAGTTATAGTGCTGTTCATAGTTCCATCAAATAGTCGGAGCTGAAGCAGAGGCATGGAGTAGGTGGAAAGTTTATGTTTATTGACAAATGAAGTATCAATGAAACAATCTGAAGAGCTGGAGTCTACAAGAGCGGAAAAAGGAGGGATGGGATAGGAGGTGAGAGAGATGGAGGGAAAAACGGACTTGGGATCTGAGAGAGCGGACATGTTGAGACAGATCTCCTTTGATGCACAGTCAGGATCACCGCAACCTCCTTCCCATGTGGAGTTACGGAGGTTGGGAACTATTTTTTTGCCTTGGAGGAGGTCTCCGGTTTGGCTTCCGGAGTGATGGTAGCAGCATGGCCTTTGGACACAAGAGACGTGGACCTTGGGCAGTCTTTCGCCATATGTCCAGCATGACCGCAGAACATGCAGAGCTTCTCATTGAAGTGGTGTTTGCCTTCGGCAGCAGTGAGCTTGCTGTCCTTGCCGAGCTTTGACGAAAGATCAGGCTTTGGAGAAGAAGAGGTGGAGGTAGCCTTTCCCTTTGACTCCTTTGAGTCCTTGGAGCTACTGGAGGAATGAGCAGAGGTGCAGGATGCAGGTTTGTCAGAGGGTTTGGAAAAGGCAGAGGAGGATGGAGCAGGCTTTGTTTGATGACTAACCTCAGACTTGCGCTCCCAATAGCGCATGTCAATAGCTTGTGCAAGATAATGAAGGTTAGGGAGCGTCAGCAGCTTGCCAACACAGGAGACCTCAGCTTTGATACAGTCAGGAAGTCCATTGTAGAAGTGGTGCCAGAGGGCATCTTCTCTGTATCCTCGAACTTGGGAAGCTATGCAGTTAAAATATATCATATATTAATTGATATGCTAACCATCCTTCATAGAAAAATGGTCGAGTTGATGCTCTGCATCTCCTACAGGGTCATGGGGACCAAAGTTCATCTGTAATTCCAAAACAAACTCCTTGTAGTCATCCATCCATAATGGACGGAGGTTAGGGTCTTCCATTTGGAGGAGGTCCGGTTTGAACCACTCCAATGCCATACCTTTAAGGTAGGACTGCATGAAGGTGACTTTGGTACGATCCATAATGAAGGCCTTAGGGTGATCCTGGAAGTCAAGTTCACACTATACCAAGAAAACTTGGAGTTTGTGGGGGTCCGTCCTGTCAAACTGGTCCAGTTTTCGGACTTTGGTGTGAGGGGTAGACATGGAGGCAGGGCAACGGGAGGAACGAGCAAGGCCTTTGATAGCACTCACTAGCTAAGAGAGAGAGTCTCGCGGTATAAGCTCATTATCAGAAGAGGATGGGTAGTCACTGTTGTTACCAACAAAGTCGGAGTCATCATCCAACGGGCCTTCTCCGGGGAAGTCTGGGTCACTCGGAGGGTTACCATTGTTTGGGGGAGTATGGAAGCCAGGCACCCTTAGACTCAGGCACTGGCTGGATTGTGATGGGAAGGAAGCAGAGCTTCCATTTTCGAGATCAAGCTCAACAATGCGTGCTCCTGGAGTAGGAGACAGTGGACAGGAGCACTCTTGGGAAGTGGAGATGGGTGTCTGACGAGCTGAAAAGCTTCGGAACTGGTTGATAAGTTCAGGGCCTCAATGACTGCTTCCAAAGAGGCTGAGAGGATTAATATGAGGAGAGGGGTTGGTAGTGCCTACTGCATGAGTCCTAGATCTAGTAATGTGAGTAGACATTGTGAGCGGACTCATGGACAAGTGTGAGCTCGAATATACTGTTAAGACTGGTCCAACTCCAGTTGCGAACTCCAGAACTCCAGAGTTAAGTCGTGGGTGGTCAGGACTTGGCTTCACCATATGTGGTGTGCACTTGTCCAAGTCCTGTTCAGGATTTCAGAGGTAACAGAGTGGAGTGTGAAGAGGCTAAAGGTCGCCGATGACCTAGAGCCAAGGTCAAGGGTGGTTGGAGAGTGAGTCGTCAAGACTCAAGTTGGAGGGTCAGAGCGAGAGGAGTTGAGTCTAAGATGATATTTGAACTGAATTTACAAGCCCTATTGGTATGACTTTATATATGGAGGAGAAACGGAAGGCGGAGTAGTAAGTCTGGGGGTATGAGTATTTTCTGGGGAGGAGTATTTTCTAGGGTATGTAACAAGACAGAGACAGATGGTCAAAGAGTCAACGGGTAACTACTGTAAGTCAGGGAGGACGGGGGTGACAGGATGCAGGGTAGACAGGGTAACAAAAAGATTGGAAATAGGCTTTTACAAGGTTAATGAAAACGGAGATGGAACTCCAGGAAAGTGGAGATATGATAAAGGAGAAATGGACCTGGAGTTGGCAAGTATGAGGCCAGATATGCGTGGACTTGGACTTGTCGATTTTCAGGATATGACAAGCAGAATCTGCTTGGACAACTGTCTGTGTGTCTTCATGGATCTGGACCAAGTACCTAAGTCCATCACGGACTTCTTTGCCGCTCTTGCCTTTCCCTTTCCTTTTCCTGACAACTCTTCGACATATTTGTCCTCCAAAATCTCCATGACATCTGGAGATGCTTGACGACACAAGGTGCTAGCCTTCAGATTAGTCCGGGTCGGGCACATTACATTGGGTATTACCACAACGAGTGTAAGGATCACTCACCTGGACCCTTCTTGTGTGGGTCCAATGCCTTCATTGTTCCATCGCCCACTTTTGCTCCTTGCCCAGAGGACTTGTCACACTTGACCTTTGTCTGTGCACATCTCTTGCACAGACAAGTCGGATAGCCTTAGCACTACTCTTCCTAGGTTGTGCATGCCGAGCACAGATCCAGATGCCTTACCATCACAACTGCCATTTCGTCATCATTGTTGCCACTGCTCTCATCCATGATAACCCAAGACCACTGTCAATCCAGATTAGCCTCTACAACATTCAGATTGCACTTGTACTTACCTTCTACTATGACTGAGCATTGCGACAAGGCAGACCAATGATCTGCTTCCATGTTTGTCCTGGTTGGCACTAGTGTTTCAAAGTCCAGTCTAGGAGTGGACAAAAAACCAGCAACTGGACTGGACCACAACTGATTTGGACCAGACCATGGTTGCTGGTTGCAACTCCATGCCACTCAATCAGTTTTCAGTTGCACCAACTGTTTGATATGACCAGGACTGCTCTGCAACCAGTCGTGACTGGTCACAACTCAGATTGATGTATTGATTGAAGACAAGTACTACAATGTAACATACTGACCATCCTGCAACCCTGACAATACCTGATCCCTCTTTAAAAGCTCTTGAAACTTATCTAGTTCAATGTGCTCAATGTTGGATGAGTTGACAGCAGCAGTGGTGGTGATGGAATCTCGCCAAGCATGTTTGAGGATTTGAAGATGCTCGAATTCATTGACACCAAGATGTGATCACCGATCAGTTGCTATTTCAGCACTGGCTAAGAATAAATGTTCATAGGGCACGGAGGTTGCCGGAATTGTGCAAACATCTTGAGCAATATGAGTAAGGGTTGGATTGTCATTGCAGTGCTCCTTAGGTGATTCCTGATGAGCAAATGGAAAGCAATATGGTCAGAATATATACTGCCCACCACAATATGACATCCATATCTTTTGAGACATTGGGAGATAGGTCATTGAGGTACTGGCGAAGCTCTTCCTTCCATCCACCACTGTCTACATGGATTGTAGTACATTGAACAAGGCTGCAGTGGTGGCAGTCATACTCCAACTCCAGTGGACACTGTGCACTTGCTTGGGAATGGTCATTCATCCCACCCAGTGGTTTGTCATCATTGGCAGTGATGGTAGCATTGCTGGTCCAATAGTCCTCCAGGGTTGCTTTGAGGACTTTCCTAGCCTCATTGTGCCAGTCTTTGGCATAGGGATTGCTGGCTTCACACTTTTTTTTCTGTTCTTCAGCTCTGCCCCAAGCCATCTCAATGTACATTAATTTGTAGTACGGATGTAGTACTATATGGTCATTTAGTATGCATCACGATATACACACAATAGTACTTACCAAATGCAAGAATGTAGACCACTTTCTCGTCAAATTTATCATAGTATTTGCCAAGCTTTTGCAAGCCATGTTTGATGGTGTCTTTGAATTGTGCGTATTTCTTGAACCAGGACTTCTCTTCCCATGCACTCTGGAGTTCTTCGAATGTGGCAATAGTGTGCCAGAGGGTTGGTTGATCATCATGAGAGAACAGGTGTTGGATGGCATTGGTGTCAGCGATGATTGATTGAGTATCATTGACGCGCTCCCAATCTGATGGCTTAAACATAGATACTGTCCATGGGATATGCTTGATGAGTTGTCCAGCACATCAGAGTGACATGATTGGGCTGAAGAGCTCATTGGCAGAGTTGATGAATAGGTTAATTGGCTGCATTTCAAGTCAATGGTGCACCATTTGCAATGATTAGTGAACATACCATGCATAAATTGTAAGAACACCCCAGCATCCCATCTGCCATGCCCCACCAAACATTGCTATGAAGTGGGATCTGCAATAGAGGATCAATTCCACATTCCTTTTGAAGGTATGCGAAGTGGGAGATATGTTGCCTAGATGCTTGAAGCTTGATGACAAGTGTGTGAATGGCGGCGACAACATTGTGAGAGTCTCTGAGGACTCAGTTTTGGGATAGCAATGGGTTGAACTTCCATATTGCCAGCAGTTCAAGATGAGGATAGCACAATTAAAAAAGAACACTGTTATGATGTCCCAGAGGCAGACACCTTATGTTATAAAATAATAAAAGCCTGCCATGACACCCCTGTCACTGGTCATCCTGGTTACGAGAAAACCATTGAGCTCCTAATAGCTGGAGTTACTGGTGGCCCTCCATGACTGGATTCATAAAAGAATATGTATCACACTGCAATTGATGCACATGTATAAAGGGCTCTACTCAAGCCCCACCCAGACAGTTATGTCCTCTTAAGGTACCCAGTGTATCTTGGGAACATGTCTTCACAGATTCTACCACAGATCTACCTATATCCAATGGTTATGACTCAATCCTAGGGGTTGTTGATCATTTCTCAGAAGAAGTAAAGTTCATCTCATGCACCAAAACCACAACAACCCTTGACACGGCCAAACTCTATCATCATAATATATGGAAAAACCACGGATTGCCCTGCACCATTGTATCAGACTGCAGCCCACAATTTGCTTCACAGGTTATGCAGGATGTTTGTAAATGCCTGTGAATTACCTCTA
>JBBPQU010001101.1:0-11303 GCA_038092655.1 Boletus sensibilis
GGCACTTGCACCCAGTTCTAGAGGGGGGGAGGGGGGGACACTGTGAACTTGTATTAGCATGAAAATAAATTGAGATGGTGCAGAACTTACCATGGGCACGATCAATACAAGATTTCTTCCAGAAGATTGCGTTCCAAGTGTTCACCTTGTTGCATTTTCAAAGAAATGGTCCATGCCAGAAATACAAGTCGTGCTGGACACAATGGAGGCTCTTGCAGTGTGTAGCAGTGATCTTCTTCGTCGCGTTACTGATTTCTTGCCAGACACTGTCAAGATTATCCTTGAAATGGTGTGACCTGACCTGTTGCTCAGAGAGTAACATCCTTCAAGCATCTTTGTTAAGAATGACCCCCTGTGACAATTGGTTGTTCTGGGTTATATTGAAATGTATTTTTTTATCACCTTGGATATTTTTGGCCTCGGTCAATATTGTCAGATGTGGTCATTTGATAATGACGTACTTCTCTGTCAAAATACTGTCGGATAAGCTGATCATGTGAAGTCTTAACGTCATTTTGTCTTACACATTAAGAGTTGCATAAGCGTCAATGTGTCAATGTGTCCTCCATGCAGCCTCAGCCCGACGAACCTCTCAGTCGCAGCGCTTGTCGCATTTAGACCATCCATGCCCTTGTGAAATGTGCCCGACAGAATCCTGATTCAACATACTATCTTGGTCACAGAAAGAGAGCAAAGGTGGTACATACTGAGTAAAGCTTGTTTACCAGAGATTCTAACTATTTTGTAGCATGGACAACCACCTTTGTCTCGCTCTCAGGCTCCTTCTAGAGAACCATCATTGTCTCATGCATATTCTAGAGAACTGTCACCATCTCATGTGCATTCTAGAGAACCATTGCCACCTCGTGTGCATTCTGGAGCACTGTCACCGTCTCACCTTCCCTCGAGAGAACTATCTCCATCTTGCTTTCATTCTAGAGAATCGTCACCATCTCACTTTCCCTCAAGAGACCCATCCCCATCTCGTTCGCCATCCAGACAACCATCACTGTCTCACTTTCCTTCTAGAGATCCATCACCATCTCAGTTTCCCTCAAGAGAACCATATCCATCTCGTTCTCCACCCAGGGAGCCCTCCCATTCTTGCCCTAGGTCAGTCCCACCTCAACAAAACGAGTATCCTATTGTATATGAAAGCAGACGACTTCCTCCATTCGATATTGAAGCTCTTGCTCAGACAGCAGTCTTACCCAAGCTTCGTGAGGCAATGGACTTCGTCATTCTCATCAAGAATGCCTCTCTTCATGATTCTATCGCAAACATGACGCCTGACATGATTGATCGCCTAAGGAACCCCCCTCAGACACTTCTCCATTTCGAAAATCAAGGTGTCTGTCACAGCATATCTTGTTACCTATTACTGGAACACGCATCCCAGTGGGCATACAAGGAGGTTAGGAGATCCACTCGAATCAACTTTCCAGATGCTCCACATATTCAAGACTGTCTGTCTTTCAAAGCTGTTGAGAAGTTTCTCAGCGAGAACACAGGTATATAATTTTTTGCTTGATATCAGTACAACTTACAAAGCAAAACACAGGTATTCAAGTCGTTAGGCACAATATGTGCCTGGACTCATGCGCAGCATTCACTGGTCCATTCGAAATGCTCGAAATTTGTCCTGTATGTGGGAAATCCCGCTGGGACGAAGTGAAACTCCAGGCCAGCAATGGTCGTCATAAAGTGCCTGTTAAAAGATTCCTGACCATTCTTCTTGGTTCCCAACTATAGGCTCGTTATCATGACCCATGTAGCATACAAGATATGTCCTGGTTGGGCAAGAAAACCAAGGAAATCATAGACGAGATCAAATGCACCCACAATTTGGACATACCTGTTGTTGAAGATATTACTATGGGTTGGGATTACCTCGCTGCCGTCCTCGATGGTGATATCAAGGAGCAAGACATTGTTCTCATGGCCTCATTGAATGGTGCACAGTTGTATGAGGATAAAGATTCAGACTGTTGGCTATATATATGGGTTATTGTCAACCTTGCACCGGACAAGCGATACTGTAAACTTCACATCCTCCCTGGTGCGTTCATACCTGGTCCAAACAAGCCAAAAAATCTGGATTCTTTTCTCGTCGTTGGCCTTCATCACCTCACTGCCCTCCAATCTGAGGGTCTTCAGATCTGAAATGGATCTCGAGATGTCTTATTCCATTCTGATCTCCACTTTCTCTTTTCTACCACCGATGGACCAGGTCTTGTTTATTGGGATGGTTTGGTTGGTCATTGTGGCAAGAACGGTTGCCATTTATACTGTGGTGTCTTAAGTCGTCGAAAGTGTCAAAACCCACACTACTACCCCGCTCTCTTAAAACCAACTGACTATACTTGTCTGGGAAGTAATCACCCCAACTATGATGTCTTTGCCATTTCCGCTTCTGGTTCGGGCGCCTATGCTGATAATCTCACAAGACTCATTTTGTCCCCCAATCCAACTCAATTTGAGAAGCACTGCACTGAGACTGGCATCACCAAACCACCTCTTATTCTAGGACTCCGTCCTTCCCGCTCTCTCAGTGTGCCTTTGTATATGACGACTGATATAATGCATCTCGCTGCGAATATAAGTGACCTTCTTCTATCTCTCTGGTGTGGAACCATAAAGTGTGCTTCCACTGACAACCTTGCTACATGCGACTGGGCTGTTCTCAAGGATAAATGTGCTTTTGCCAACCATGGTGCTGCAGTTGCCGATGCAGGTTTCTATCTCCCAGGATCATTTGATGCCAAGCCACGCAACATTGCTGAGAAAATCAACACCAACTACAAGACATGGGAGTTTCTCCTTTACATGTTTACACTTGCTCCCGCCCTCCTATATGATATCCTTCCCAACCAGTATTGGTCCAACTTTTGCAGACTCGTTCGCGGCTTCCAAATCATGTGCCAACATCATGTCACTACCACCAAACTCCAAACAGCCCATTTCCTCCTATCAACCTGGGAGCTCGAATTTGAACAGGTCTACTATCAGTCTTGTGAAGATCGTCTTCACTTTGTCCACCCATGTGTTCATCAAGTCTTTCATCTCGCCCATGACACCTTTCGCAAAGGACCACCCATCTGTTATGTCCAATGGACGCTCAAACGTACCATCAGGAATCTCAAATATGATATATGGCAAGCATCAAACTATCAAGCAAACTTTGCACAACAGGGTGTTTGCCGTGCCTGGTTAAATGCTCTTCTCTCCAATATTCCAGAACTTAGTGGTGCTCCTGATAAAATTCCCTTCGGTGCGGTTGACTTAGGAGACAGATTCATTCTACTTAGGAAATGGGACAAGTACTTCATTTTACCCCCTGATCACACTGCTGGTGCCATCTCGAACTTCCTTGGTCCCGACTATCCACTGCCACGTATCAAATGATGGGCCAGAGTTCGTTTACCCACAGGTCAGACAGCACGATCAGCTTGGAGGGAGACACTCATTCGTCCTGAGAAACTTCGTGTCTCTCGCATGCTCAAGGTACATACATCCTGCATATCTTTTCACAACTACCATATAATTCATTTTTAGTTCAATCTTGGTGACAATGTATGCTTTGTAGAAGCCCTCTACTATACTCGTTTGGCCATCTTAAATGCTCCTGCACTCCCACACGCAGGTGCTGACCCTGAGCAGAATTCTCAATTCTCTGATGTTGCCCTCATTAGGGTATTCTCTGTTCCTGATGCCCAGCTTCTCATGCGCTCCAGCCATGCTGTTGTTTCTTGCATTCTCACTGACGAGATACGTGCTATTCCTATCAAACACATTATCAGCGCTATCGGAATGGTCTCTCACAAGGTTTGTTTACCTTCCGGTGTCGTTGAGGACCGCTTCTTCAAGGTAGAAAAGCCAGGGTTAGGAGCCTCAATGGAATATGCAGAGGAAGATGAGGGAGAAGAGGACAGCACAGGGGCAGACATCGAGTAAACATATGTCTTAGTATCAGTGAATTATACATGGCATTTCTCATCTGCAAAAACAGTACAACGAGACATCAAAAACAGTTGAAAGAATCAGTAAGGATGATAGCATGTATAAACCATCTCTTGAATCTCCTGAACGGTCATCGAAGGGCCCTGATGTGGGCACACAACATATCCCCCATTCCTTCGAGATCCTTCTGCTCCTTTGTTAAACCTTTTGAGACAAACACAATCCTGTGCTGTGACTGACCTAAAAATATTCAGAGCCAACACAAAGTACAAGTAAAAAAAATACTTGAGTTTGTTCTTCAGCTCGCCTTGAGTGACCATGATCTCGAAGACAGAGATCTTAACCTTTATGATGAGTTCAACCTCATCAGAGGCTTCCACTACATTCATTGCTGTCGAGATAGTGTCTGAGCTCGGTAACACCTCATCAGAGGTTTCCACTGCGTTTTTGGTGTTCTGATGAGATGCTGTGGCTGTCGCAGTAGCACCTGAGTTTGGTAACGCCATGGATCCAATTGATCCAAGCCCACCGTCTTTGAAGCGAAAACAAACTGTCTGGACTATTTAAAGCATGAAATTGATTACAATAGTGAGAACCTACCTTTTTTCCGGGTGTTTTGATGTCGAGATCAAAGTAATAGGTGTGCCAGTCTGGCAAGACACCATCAACCTCGAGGTATACCATATCCTCTTGTACAATGATCGATCTGGTTTTGTCAATCTCCAAATCGCTTTCATATCCGCTGGGTGACGTGTTGGTATCCGATGACATGTTTAAAATAGGTGGGCTAAGCGAGCTTATTGGTGTGCCAAGTTGTCGGTAGTTTCCGAGTGGAGTTGTTGTATCAAAGTTATCTGAATCGAGCGGAGTTATCTGAATCTTATCAGCTTGACCTTGTACAATCGTAACACTTTCCCAATGTTCAATTTCTTTCAATCCGGCCTTTCCTCTCAACCAAATGCCTCTCTTCCTTTCAATGGATTAATAGATTTCAACGGATTTTCTCCAGATTCTGGATTCCTTGCACAGATCTTACAGCAATCTTTTAATGGCAATGAGGTACATTCACCCACATTCATAAATGTGTGCTTACATGTTCAGTATCAATAGAACCCAACTTTTAATAGCAAGATTGAGGTATACATACATTCACCTATATTTATGGGGCAATGGCTAATATATTCCAGAATCCCTCAGCACCAATGTATCAACAGAGCGGCCAGTACCAACACTGTAACAACCTACCTTTTAATAGCAAGAGTGAGGTACTATGTTCTACTATATTTGTGGAACAACAGCTAATATATTCTAGAACCCCTCGGCACCAATGTATCAACAGAATGGCAGTGTCATACCTGTTCAGGTAAGTACACTCATCAACGTTTCAACTTGCCTATCCTTTTTCACAGCCATTGGCAGAATCTGCTGCACATGGAGAACGCTCGGCTGCATGAATGCTGTCAACAGCTAGAGTCTCAGCTCACACAAGTCTCTGCACAACATGACTTCTTGAAGTGAGTAATTTACTTCTTTGTATTTTCCCCTAATTTATTTGTTATAAGTGTTTTTTTACAGAAGCTTTCCACAGACAACAAGAAATTGCCAGCTCCCACTCCAGCCTCTCATCCAAGAGTTAGGTTCTGGACCAACAAGGACTATGGTCGGTGGCTCGACCCTCCTGATGTCCAACTCATTGACCGTGGCATTATTCCATGGCTTGAGGATGCAGGTGGGGTGCCAGTTGGTAAGGATTGTTACGATTCACTATTATTCTTTTCTTTTAACCTTGCGTTGTATTAACACAAGTCACTCGTTTGACTCCCGCCTCATATGTCTTTTCCATCATTGTCACATGACTTCTTCCATCTGGCTATAGCCATTTCATCATGTGCCTCCGCAGTCATCACACCACAATGACGCCATCTTTCTTATTTGTAATACTAATGATGTGTTGCCTTCTCATTGGCTCCCATTTGTCATACGACACATCATCCTTATTCCACTCCCATACTTAGTACTCATTTTCCATGGTCCATCCATCTCCCTTCTGCTTCTTCAAACCCTCAGCTGTCAGCTTAGTGTTGCCAGGCTCATTGTCATCACAATCATCCATGCAGCTAGCGATTGTGGCTGTCTTAGACTTCCAGTTGCAGGAATCATTGAGGTAGTTCTTGCGCCAGCCGGAATACGAGGTGCTGGCGATACGGTGAAGCTTCCAGCGGCCAACGTCGAGCATTAACAATGGATGTTCCTTTATGACATGTTCGATGAAAATGTTGCTAGCACTGCTGCTCAACTGTCCCCATGTCTGAGGAGCTACTTGTCTTGTCACAAGCTCTGCCCAAGAGAACCAAATGGATTTGTGAATACCTCACACGACATCCTTGTTATGCTCGACCCAGATAGGACCAAATGTAGCCCTTAATGGACAAGGGAGGTCTAGGGCGAAGGGTTATCCTTGGACACAAGAGCGTACACAAGGCGAAGTGAGTCATCCTGTGGTGGTGTCCTGAGACAAAGACAAGAGACCGGTCAAGTAGGCCAGGTCGAAGGTTCAGAGGTTCCCGTTGGGTGTTAGGCACGCAACAACAATGGCAGAGGAAACCAGACGCAGGGGCTCAATAGCTCACATGACTGGGTCAAGGGTTCAAGGGACCGGAAGAGTATCCAGGTCAGAGTTAGGGACTGAGGGACGAGTGGGAGTGAGGAACCGAGTGGATTGCCTTAGCGATGTACCAATGTATGAGGTAGATAAGGGAGGTCTAAGCTAAGGGTCAACTATGGAAGAGTTGTGTATTTATATGTGAGGGTTACCGGGAGAACCGGGTTGGGAAGAATAGGATTAGGAAGGCTGTTCGAGGCTGTGCTCAAAGCAGTCCTCGTAGGCTGTGTCCTGCACAGTGTAGTCCGCGAGGGAAGCGATGATGTTGTTCCAAAGGGAAGACTCTGGAATGAGGGAGTCTAGGACAGGGGAAGGAATAGGAGAAGAAAAGATAGGGGGTCCTCCAACTGTAACATTACTCCTGTTGTATGTCTAAAGTACCATCTCAGAATCACTAGTCCTCGTCTCCGGGATTGACGTCGTAGGACAGGTCCCAGGTAAGGGGATCAATGTCCCAGCTAGGACAACAGGTGGCAAGATGACCTCATTGTTCACAAAGGGTGCATCGACGCTGAGGGCATTTGGATTTGGTGTGACCAGGAGCGAGTTCCTGACAGATGGAGCAATGGTAGCGTGGACAGTAGGCCCGGATGTGATCCAGCCGCCGGCATTGGTAACACCGTAAGGGGATCAGGAGTATGGGGAAAGCACCGGGTGGGGTAGGGCCGGAAGAGGGGTCCACAGGGGATTGGGAATTACTATCCATGGCTGTAGCTGTGCCATAGGAATCAGATCCAGGGGAGGACGATGGGTCCCCAGATCTGTCTGGAACGTTGCTGGGTGGGTATGAGCTAGTTCTGATTGGTACATCCAGAATGAGGGAAAGGTCACGGGAGGGTACAGATGGGAGCCCTGCGGAGTAGAGGAGAATATGGGAACGTCGTAGGAGGCGACGAGGGGATTGAGGGTCGAGTGGTACGATGGGGTTGGAAGATATGGGGGTGGAGGGGGTGGTGGGGACAAGGGCGTTTGGATGTGGGGAGTCAATCCCTCCATGATAGTCGTCAATGTCCTCAACGAGGGGGTCATTGTTGTAGTAGGCGGTTCTTGCTGCTTCTGGGAGGGCAAAGATGACTGGGTTGAGGACGAGGGCAATGAGGACGAGGGGGAGGAGGGAGATACAGAAATCGAGTCCTTCATGGTGAAGGGCGTCAAGAGCGGAGTTTCTGATCTCGATCGAGGCCTGCTCGATGGCAGCAAGGGGAGTGACATTCGTTGTCTCGCCCGAGAGAAGAGAGACTGAGGGGATAGGGAGACTTGTCGAGTCCCAGGTGGCCCAGGGGAGAAGGGATTGAAGGACAGTGTATTGTCTATAGACGTGGACAAGAGGGGGAAAGACCTTGTTGCAGGAGTAGTAGGGGAGGGCGCATAGGGCGGAGTATGTTTCCGAATTTTCGAGGAAAGCGACATAGACGAGATGACGGGCATAAGGGGGAAGACGAGATGACGGATGTAAGGGGGAAGACGGGTAATTCGTGCAGAGATGGGGACAGTGGCAAGGAAAGGGAAGACCATGGAGAAGGTGGTGGTTGAAGGATGAGGGGTGTTCAGAGTCCGACACTCTTTTTATACTCCTTCAACACCGCCTTGGCATTTCCAAAATTGCATTTGGGTTCCCACGTATTTTCCGCATCAGAATATCCGTGCCAGTGCACCAGATATTGTCATCAAGCCAAGTTTCCCCAATGATTGATAATGGCATCAATTTCAAATTCCTCTTCTGTCCTGATAAGTTCCAGGGGAGGACGGGTGAAATTGGAACCATGTTCCATGGTTTCCTGGTAAGAGGAGAGGAGGGAGGTGTGGAAGACATTATGGATTTTCCATTGCTTGGGGAGGGCTAGCTTGTAGGCTACCGAGGAGATTACTTGTGTGATTGTAAATGGTCCAGTCCGTTTTGGGGAGAGTTTTCGGGAGGGGACTTGTAGGCGAAGGTTTTTAGCCTCTAACCACACTTTGTCTCCAACTTTCCATGGGATGAATTTAGAATGTACACGAGTTTTCATTCGTGTCTGGGCGAGTTCGTGTGCAGCTTCAGCCTCCAGGTGAGCTGTGTCTAGGTGGGAGAGTCGAGTTTCAAGGGCAGGAATGAAGGTTTTGCCGAGTGGAGGGTAGGCACAAGGTTCATATCCCATCAAGAGGGAGAATGGGGTACGATTGGTGATGGAGTGGACTGCATTGTTGTGGGTGTACTCCACCATCGGCAGGAGTTCCAGCCATTTGTGTGGTTGTCCATCATGTAGAGAACAGGCATTACGCAGATCACTTGGTACTTACCTGCGGTGGTTGATTTCTAACTGAGATGATGCTCGTTGTGAATCAAGAGTGATATTCAAACTCAAAGAGCTGAGTTCTACTATGTAGTGTCTAGCGACGTGTGAACTATCTACTAGTTATGGTATACTACAGTACCATTCAACACTCCCCCTTGCTCAGCGTGCCATTCAACGCACAAGCATAAGAGTGGTAGTTTACATCGCACAACTAGTTCCAGCTAGTGGCGTGTTTGAACACAAGACCAATTTGAGATCTACACTGCTCGAATTTGACATATCCGAGGTTCTTGGTGAACATATTGGCAGGATTGTCAGTCCCTTCCATATAGAAAATCTCTATGTGCCGATTGGTAACGGCATTGCGTACAAAATGAAAACGAATGGGAATATGTTTTGTGTGACGTTCAGTAACAGGATTGTTAGCCATAAAAATGGAACCTTGATTGTCACCACAAATAGGAATTGGTTGTAAATCGAAACCTAATTCACCAAACATTTGTTTGATCCATAAGACTTGGCAAGAACAATCGCTCAAAGCCATATATTCAGCTTCTGTGGAAGAGAGAGCTGTGGTTTTCTGGAGGTGTGAGTTCCAGAGAAATACTGCATTCGCCAATTTAATATAAAATCCCATTTGGGAGTGGCGAGTATCAGGATCTGCACCCCAATCTGAGTCTGTGCAGGCTGTTAAGCCAGTTCCTGATGATCCGTCGAAAACAAGCGAGTATTCACGAGTACCAATGAGGTAACGACAAATATAAAGAGCCTTATCTAAGTGCTCTTGGGATGGATTGGCAGCCATTTGTGCCATTTGTGTGACAGCGGAAGCAATGTCAGGGCGAGTACCAAGCATCAGATACATTAATGAGCCGATCACTGTCTGGAATCGCCTCCAAAGTTCCGGGTTGACAGGGGCTACATTCTTCTCAGGTTGATAATCTTGAGGTAAGGGTGTACGAGCGGGCCTTGCATTTATCATGCCGCACCTTTCAAGTACCTTTTCGAGGTATTCGCGCTGATCGATTAACAATCAGCGACCATCTCGATGGATGTTCATCTGGAGGAATTCGCAAGCGTCTCCGAGATCGCGGCATTCCCACCTTTTCATAAAGGCGGCCTTTAGTTTCTCAACTAGGGCCTTTGAGGGACCGCAGAACAAGGCATTGTTGACATATATGATGGCGAGGACAAATTGTTTGCCTTTCTTGAATATAAAGAGGCCGGCGTCAGTTTTGAGATGCTCAAAGCCGAGTTCTTTCATAGACTCGTTTAGAGCCTTCCACCAAGCTAATCCTGCTTGTTTAAGCCTGTATAGGGTGCGGAGTAATTTAAGAACTTTCCCCTTGAGATGAGGAGGAGCGAATCTTTCAGGGAATTCCATGTAGATTTCCTCATCTAATTTGCCATATAGGTAGGCAGATCTCATGTCGAGACCGGATATGTGCCAGTTTTCAAGGGCGGCGAGGGCGAGCATGCATCGCACTGTTTCAAAGTGCACCACTGGACTGAATATTTGATCGAAGTCTAGGCCTTCAGTTTGCAAGAATCCCTTCGCAACTAACCGGGCTTTCTTTCGACTGTCTGATTTGACATCGAAAACCCAACGATTTTTAATAACCTTGTGGTTTGTTGGGCAGTCAACTACTTCGTACACTTTACGCTCTTTCAACATCGTGAGCTCCTTGTTACAGGCCTCGAACCATTGCTGTTGCTCTGATTCGGGTAAGTGTTGAATGTCACGGTAGGACCATTCGCGATAATTGGGCTCTGGGCCCTTATTGTCCAAAGGGACAGCCTTTGCGCACAGGTAAGAAACCAGCACTTCTCCCCCTTCACGGACTATGCGTTCAACATTGTCTTCGGAAGGAGAGAGGGATGGAGGCATTGCACCGGGAACTGGCGGTGTCGCCGGCACAGGAGGCTGTGATTGACCCGTGAGTTCTCTCCAACGAGTAATTCGTTCAATCTCCTTAATCTATTTAGTGGGATTTTTGCGCTCTCCATATACATTCCCAGGCCTCAGCGGGGGGCGATGTTCGCATGTGGATCGCTTAGGGGGTACGGCAGGTGGCGCATCCAACTGTGGAATTCTCTGAGGAGGAGTAACAGGTGGAGGTGGGGAGGGGGTCCTAGTGCACTCTGTAGGAGCGTCAGGCGAGGGATCTCGCACAGGAGGTGGCGCAATCTGTGGTTGGCGACCACGAGGTGGTGATGGTGGCGGTAAATCATCCTCAACATCATCAGATGGAGGGGCCACTGGTGGATCATGCTGGTGGGGGTGGCGGGGAATTTCGCTCACAGGCTTGTGAGGCCGAGCCCCAGCACAGCGAGAGAACAGGTTCTCATCGAACACTGCGTGTGCGTAGGTGTGGAGGGAGTTGTCCGGGCGCATGAATAAGTAATTG
>JBBPQU010001102.1:0-11292 GCA_038092655.1 Boletus sensibilis
CATACCCCACAGCAAAACGGATGTGCTGAGCGATTTATTCGCACCATCATGGACAAGGCTCAGGCGATGCGTCTTCACGCTTGCCTACCTCCTTCTTACTGGGAATTTGCAGTAATGCATGTGGCTCACGTTTATAACCACACCCCTAAGAAAGGGCTTAACTAGAGGACGCCCTATGAGCTTTTATTTAAAGTTCCTCCAACTATTTCCCATCTCTGTGTCTTCGGATGCGGCGCGTATGTTCATTTACCAGTGGATACTCGTGGAGGCAAGCTGCAACCTAAGTCTCAGCTAATGATCTACCTAGGGGTTGCTCCTGGAAATGAGCGCAATTATCTTTTCATGCGCCCGGACAACTCCCTCCACACCTATGCACATGCAGTGTTCGATGAGAACCTGTTCCCTCGCTGTGCTGGGACTCGGCCTCACAAGCCTGTGAGCGAAATTCCTCGCCACCCCCACCAGCATGACCCACCTGTGGCCCCTCCATCTAATGATGATGAGGATGATTTACCGCCACCATCACCACCTTGTGGTCGCCAACCACAGTTTGCACCACCTCCTGTGCAAGACCCCTCGCCTGACGCTCCTACAGAGCGCACTAGGACCCCCTCCCCACCTCCACCTGTTACTCCTCCTCGGAGAATTCCACAACTGGATGCGCCACCTGCCGTACCCCCTAAGCGATCCGCGCGTGAGCGTCGCCCCCCGCTGAGGCCAGCGAATGTATATGGAGAGCGCAAAAATCCTGTTAAACAGATTAAGGATATTGAACGAGTTACTCGTTGGAGAGAACTCACAGGCCAATCACAGCCTCCTGCGCCGGCGACACTGCCAGTTCCCGGTGCAATGCCTCCATCCCCCTCTCCTTCTGAAGACGATGTTGAACGCATAGTCCGTGAAGGGGGAGAAGCGTTGGTTTCTTACCTATGCACAAAGGCTGTCCCTTTGGACAATAAGAGCCCAGAGCCCAATTATCGCGAATGGTCCTACCGAGACATTCAGCACTTACCCGAATCAGAGCAAAAGCAATGGTTCGAGGCCTGTAACAAGGAGCTCACGATGTTGAAAGAGCATAAAGTGTATCAGGTAGTTGACCGCCCAACAAACCGCAAGGTTATTAAAAATCGTTGGGTTTTCGATGTTAAATCAGACGGTCGAAAGAAAGCACGGTTAGTTGCGAAGGGATTCTCACAAACCGAAGGCCTAGACTTTGATCAAATATTCAGTCCAGTGGTGCGATTTGAGACAGTGCGATGCATGCTCGCCCTCGCCGCCCTTGAAAACTGGCACATATCCGGTCTCGATGTGAGATCTGCCTATCTATATGGCAAATTAGATGAGGAAATTTACATGGAATTCCCTGAAGGATTCGCCCCTCCTCATCTCAAGGGGAAAGTTCTCAAATTACTCCGCACTCTATATGGGCTTAAACAAGCAGGATTAGCTTGGTGGAAGGCTCTAAATGAGTCTATGAAAGAACTCGGCTTTGAGCGTCTCAAAACTGACGCCGGCCTCTTTATATTCAAGAAAGGCAAACAATTTGTCCTCGCCATCATATACATCGACGATGCCTTGTTCTGCGGACCCTCAAAGGCCCTAGTTGAGAAACTAAAGGCCACCTTTATGAAAAGGTGGGAATGCCGCGATCTCGGAGATACTCGTGAATTCCTCCGGATGAACATCCATCGAGATGGTCGCTGATTTTTAATCGATCAGCGCAAATACCTCGAAAAAGTACTTGAAAGGTGCGGCATGATCAATGCAAGGTCCGCTTGTACACCCTTACCTCAAGGTTATCAGCCTGAGAAGAATGTAGCCCCTGTCAATCTGGAACTTTGGACGTGATTCCAGACAGTGATTGGCTCATTAATGTATCTAATGCTTGGTACTCGCCCTGACATTGCTTATGCTGTCACACAAATGGCGTGAATGGCTGCCAATCCATCCCAAGAGCATTTAGATAAGGCTCTTTATATTTGTCGTTACCTCATCGGTACTCGCGAATACTCACTCATTTTCAACAGATCATCAGGAACTGGCTTAACCGCCTGCACAGACTCAGATTGGGGTGCAGATCCTGATACTCACCACTCCCAAACAGGATTTTATATTAAATTGGCGAATGCAGTATTCCTCTGGAATTCACACCTCCAGAAAACCACAGCTCTCTCTTCCACAGAAGCTGAATATATGGCTTTGAGCAATTGTTCTCACCAAGTCTTATGGATCAAACAAATGTTTGATGAATTAGGTTTCAATTTACAACTGATTCCTATTTGTGGTGACAATCAAGGTTCCATTTTTATGGCTAACAATCCTGTTACTAAATGTCGCACAAAACATATTCCCATTTGTTTTCATTTTGTACGTGATGCTGTTACCGATCGGCACATAGAGATCTTCTATATCGAAGGGACTGACAATCCTGCCGATATGTTCACCAAGAACCTCGGATATGTCAAATTCGAGCAGTGTAGGTCTCAAATCGGTCTTGTGTTCAAACATGCCACTAGCTGGAACTAGTCATGCGATGTAAACTACCACTCTTATGCTTGTGCGTTGAATGGCACGCTGAGCAATGACAAGATATTACTTACTCCGGAAGGTATTCCGGTTGTCCGGTCCTCCGACAGGATCACCTAGACATCCCACCGCTCTGGAGTTCAGGAGTTGCTAACTCTGGAACACTGTTTTTCGCTTACGGTAGTGTTGTAACTCGGTAACACCTCCTTACTATACTTTTCTTTTTCTTCTCTTCCCTGACAGTTATTGAGGTATGAGTGTGCCTTCACCATACAGTATATAATCTTCCACTTCTTCCCTTTGCACCTCAGTTGTTCTCGCCCACTTTAGGCAACAGCTAAGGTGAGTTACTTGCTCCATACTATTTACTCTAAGGCTAATGTACTATAGCTCCGGTATGAATAGGTAAATACAGTTGTTCTCACCCACTTTAGGCAACAGCTGAGCTCCGGTACGAATAGCACCAGACTTGCTCCGCTGAACTCCAGACCTTCAGACCTCCGGACTTTAACAAGCAAGGGGGAGTGTTGAATGGTATAGTAGTATACCATAACTAGTAGATAGTTCACACATCACTAGACACTACATAGTAGAACTCAGCTCTCTGAGTTTGAACATCACTCTTGATTCACAACGAGCATCATCTCAGTTAACAATCAACCACTGCAGGTAAGTACCAAGTAATCTGCATAAATGCCTGTTCTCTGCACAAAGTATGGCTCCAAGGTGGGTCAACGAGTGAGCGGTTCCAGTTTATCCTTTGACGATGTGTACGACGTCTCAAGGCATGGTGCGAGTGAGTTCTTCTTCCTGGGAGTATGATCTCTTCTTTTATTATTGAATCAGATACTGGGCAAAGCTGAATGGAGATGACGAGATCATTTGGGGACATACATCATTCATGTGATGTTGGACTGCAACAACCCCTGCAACCCGACAACCTGACTGATGAGTTGCTCCATAGCCGATCCACAACTCACCCCACTAGGTGAACAGCAAGCCCAGGAGGCCCATGCTGCCTAGGAGAAGGAACACCACTTTGGGATTCCCCTTCCAGAAAAGCTGTATGCCAGCCCTCTGACGCGCGTGATACGGACCAACCAAGTGGCCTTTGACAATGCCTGTCTTCCCTCTGGTCCAAAGACGATCATCGTCGAGGTGAACCTGCGCATCCTCAGTGCCATCAAGTTTGATGTTATGCATGCTCACACGAAACCGTATACATAGAACATGCGTGAACACAATGGCATTCATACCTGCGACAAGCAGCAGACACGAACGGACATACATGCAGTGTTCCCAGAATACCGCTTTGAGGAGGGGTTCACTGAGAGGGATGAGCTCTGGACGCTGGATTATCAAGAGACGTACGACGATATCGATCGGCGGGTGAGGCATGTGTTGGATATGATACAGAACAATGATACAGAACAATGTAGGCATTCTCTCTCTTTTTTTAGATGGGGTCTCTCCTCGGCACTGAAAAGCTCACTCGTGGCTCGGTTAGTTATATCTATCACAGCGCATGGAGGGTTTATCGGCAGCTTCCTGCAGATGTGTAAGCATCGCCCTTGGATTCTTCCTACAGGAGGTTTGTCCCAGTACTCATTTGTGCATTGTGCAGAGTAGCCTAAGTCGTTCTGTTTCTTGTCAGGGATTCTACCAGTGGTCGTGAAAGGATCTATTACAGAAAGGCAGTTGCGTAATTAGAAGGACCACAATGTGTTGCTCTCTCGATATCCAGGATGGAATGCAAATCGATCTGATGTTGCAACAGTTGTTGATGTGTGATGTAGGTGACTGGAAATACCAAGGTAACCCATTGCTGAGAAGTATTACGCTCGCTCAAGTGATGGACAATAACCTGTCCCTTTCACTGTGTACCGTCCATGCGTCCTATGGTTATCATAGATCTTGCTCACCGCTCCACCAGGTCATGTTCAACCAAAATATGTTCGTGTTCCAATGCCAAGTGTTTTGCTGATACATCACATAAGCTCAGGTACAGAACCTACCTTCCCCCACATGTTGTATGACTTCTTTGTCTTTAAGTCGTTATTTTTTTTACTATGAGTTAGTGAGGGGTATTTCAGACATATATTTATACCTAAGCTGCATTTATAGTGTAGTTGGGAGCCCTCCGAGGATGGAGGCCACTGGCAGAGACGGACACGGACAAGGCTTTCATGAGTCTTGTGAGTTCTCGGGCTCTATGCGTGTCATTGCTTCATGGGTTGTTTTTCAAGATAACGTAGCCGAGGCGAAAAATAGCACAAGGGTGAGTCGTTAAATTAGTGTTCAATCCGGTTCGCTCTGTTGGCATTCGTACATTGTTGCAAGCCATGGGACGATTGAGTTCTGTTTGCAAGCGGTGCGGTATTATGTTCACTGACTGAGTTGGCAAATACTGGTTGAAGCCCAACAGTGATGAGGAGATCATATGGGGATGTGCGTAGTCAGTTTGATGTTGGCCGTTGCATAACCCGGTAGTCTCGCTGACATGTCATCTCATAGCCAATCCACAACTCACTCCATTCGGCAGATAGCAGGCTCAGCCGCTCAGGATGCCCCTTCTATCTGGGAGACCAAACGACGCTTCACTGTTCCTTTTCCAGGAAAGCTCTATACCAGCCCATTGATGCATGGTACACGGACCAACCAGATTGTGGTCGATGACGCCACTGTCTCCGGTCTCGAGACGACCATCGTACAGGTGAAGCTGTTCATCCCACATCTTGAACTTCTTTGTGCTCACATGTAGTCATAGAACATTTGCGAACAGAATGGCGTCCACATCTGCGACAGGCGGCATAAGCACTCAGAAATACACAACGTGTTCCCTGAATACATATTCGAGGATGGTTTTGCTGAGGCTGATCTCCTCTGGGAGCCAGATTATCGAGAGACGCATGCTGACCTTGATCATCGCATGACGAGCATTTTGGATATGATATATTGTGATGATAGTGAGCATTGTAGGTGCTGGTTTCCTTGCCATGATTCCCTTCAGCATTTGAAACTCATGATTCTGTCAGTGATATCTATCACGGAGGTTTCGTCGGAGATTTCTTGCTGGTGTGTCACCACAGCCCTTGGATTCTTCCTGGAGGAGGTAAGTATCAGTGATTATACATTGTCTGGAGTAAATGGCCAAGACACCTCCCTGCTTGGCATAAATTATACCACTGGTTGTCAAAGGATCCATGATGAAAGGAGAGTGGCACAATTAGAAGACATCTCCTAATACCCTGGACGATGGTAAACTGAGCTCAGATTGGGCCATGATATAGCAAAGCTGTTATCATAGGTTACTGGATACATGTTTGTCCAAGCCTTGCCCGCTGCGAGTCGCTCACAAATAGTGTGATTAGGTTTGAGGTTGGGGCGCCTGATCAACCTTTCCCCTCCCTTTGATCCTCCTGCATGAGTCACTCACCGAGTTTCCGGTCGAATGGATTTGTGCAATCTCTATAGCCTTTTTTTTTTTTTTTTCCTCGTTTAAAGTCCTTCGGGGCTTTGCCCCATGGTGGACTGTACATATGCTGGTGTCATACTATGTATCATATGTGAGGAATAATATCTAAGTTATTGTCTCTGAGTCCCTAATGGGTGGAGTGGGTGGGAATGCGTGGTTTCTTGTAGAGGACTGGTTAGTTGGTCGTTGTTGAACGGTACTGTAGTATACCATAACTAGTAGATAGTTCACACGTCACTAGACACTACATAGTAGAACTCAGCTCTCTGAGTTTGAATATCACTCTTGATTCACAACGAGCATCATCTCTGTTAGTAGTCAAACACCGCAGGTAAGTACCAAGTGATCTGCATAATGCCTGTTCTCTACAGGTTATGAGCCCCGAGTGGCGTGTTGTGCAAGCTCGCTCGCCACCACCACTTGGATACCTGCGCCCGCCGTCTCGTGCGTTTCACGCCGACTCTGAGCGACAAGTTGCGTTTCTGTGCAAATCCTTCGCCAAAACATATGCGACTTCATGAGATCCATGGGGAGACTCCGTCACCCGGATCCTTGGGCTCTAGGTGTCGTAAGCGCGACTCTTTTCGCCACCTTTTCTTGTTTTTCAACTCGATCGGTACTGACATCCTATCCCAGTTTCCAACCGACAACCATGTCCTCCTCAAAAGACAACCTCTCTTCCGTCATCCCCGTCCTCACCGGCCCCAACTACCAATCCTGGGCCTCCAAGATGAAGGCTTTCCTTCGCTCCCAGGGCCTCTGGTACATCATGGCCACTACTCGTCCCGTCCTAGACAACAATAAAACCAACGTCACCGCCATCGAAGCATGGGACCGCGAGGATGACCGAGCCATGGGTCACCTCATCCTCAAGCTCAACTCTCACCTCCAGAACAAGTACCAGTCCGCCGCCATAGCTGCGCAGATCTGGATGGGCCTTGAGACTCAGTTCTCCAAGCCCTCCATCGCCTCTGTCTACACGGAGTTTAAAGCGATGATGGATACCACCATCCCCGAAAACAATCATCCCGCTAACGCATTTCTGAAACTCTCCACCCACTTCGCTCGCCTCAAGGAGTACCATTACGAGGTGTCGGCTCCTGTCCAGGCGATGATAATTCTCGCCAAACTCCCACGTTACATGGACATGATCGCCCAAGTCCTTAACCTAGGACCAGTCAACAACCTCAATGACCCTTCCAAAGAGGTGAAGCCTCCTACCTTCACCCAGATCGAACGGATGGCCACCATGTTGTGGCACCAGCACGTTGCACGACGCAAGCCCCAGGGCGAGCACGCCAACAAGATCAGCGCCGTCAAGCGCAAGGGTCAGGACCCTCAGTTCTCGCAGCAGCAACAGCAAGGCTCCTCCAGCCAGCAGCAGCAGCAGCAGGGTAACGCGGACGGGAAGAAGAAGAAGAAGCATCGGGGCCCTCGCTCCGACGCTGGTAAGAAGAAGCAGGAGGATCGCCGCAAGGCGAACGCTAACTCTACCGAGGCACCCACCACCTCCTTCGCGTTCTCAGCGCCGGTCATCGAACCGGCATCAAATGTTTTCACCACACCTCTCGTTGACCCTCGTTGACTCGCCCACACCCCCGGTGCGGCCCACTACGGCCCATCCGCTTTCACTCAGACCCTTAACACGGTCTCCCTCGCTCGCCGTCTCGAGGTCCCAGCGACCATCGAGACAGTCCACCGCCTGGACCCGGTTGCTAACCGAGGTCCCTCCTTTGGTGCCTCTAAGGCATCAGCCTCCACCTCCCTCTTCGGCCATCACCACTCCACCTCCCTCTCCCGCCGTCTCAGCATGGAGAATTTCGGCCCCTCTGGGTTCTCCCAGATCCACCAGGACACCTATATCAAGGACATCTCTGACAAACTGTTGGATCACCTCAAAGACAACATTGAGGCGGGTACAGCCTACCAGGTCGATGATGAAGACTGCATTTCCCTTGGCTCGGAGCAAGGGGGGGACTACTATATGGACTACGAGCAGTACTTCAACTTGGACGCGACGGTCTCAGACCACCAGTACGTGTCCTCATCCTCCTCACACCTTACAGACACTGATGAGCGACTTTACTCGCCACAGTTTGTAGAGTATATATTCTCGTCTGTCATAGGTAGTGATGATATGGACAAAATACTACCCCTGCCCGATTATGCAGAGTGCGATTTGTGTGATAAGCACAACGCCACCAGTAAGGGTAAAGCGCGGATAATGGATCTTGAAGACCAAATGTGGCTTCTCGATTCGGGAGCTTCCTCCCACTTCACCAATAACATCGACGATTTCGTTGAGTACCAAGTCTTTATGGAGCAACAGTACACCCAGACAGCCAGCAGTCGTGCTCCTATTAAAGGACATGGCACCGTCCTGATTCAATTCAAAGGCAATGTTGTGTGATTATTGCTGACAATCTATATGCCTGACTGTTCCTTGAAGCTCATATCACTCGGGACATTACTTAAGGACGATTGTCTCTACTTTATCAGCTCACAGAAGCAGATACATATACACAATAAGTGTAACAATCAGCGTTTGATTTCTTTTCATTCGCATGGCGAAAGTACTATGTACTGGGTCAGAGCACCTGCCATTAAGACATCAGCTAGTGCGAATCTCGATATGATCGCTGTCAATTATGAATTACTTCATCGCCGCCTAGGCCACCCTTCACAGGATGTACTGCGTGCTGGGCGAAAACATATTAAAGATTTCCCAGACGTGAACATTCCGTCCACTGAGCCAATTTGTCCCGGTTGTCAGCTAGGCAAACAGGCCAATCGCCCCTTCTCCTCTAATGAAGTGCATGCGAGTAAACCCTTTGAACTTGTGCACTCGGATCTTAAATCATTCGAGGTGGAATCATACCACAGGCACAAGTATGTCATCATCTTTTATGACGATTATACATCCATGGGCTGGGTTCAATGCCTACGCACTAAGGATCAGGCCTTATCAGCCACAAAGGAGTTTATAAAATACGTCCAAACTCAATACAACGCACCTATTAAAGGGTGGATGTCCGATGGAGGGGGAGAATATAAATCAAAAGCCTTCGGGCAATTGATGCGCGACAACAGAATTCATGTCTATGATTCTGCACCTCATACCCCACAGCAAAATGGACGTGCTGAGTGATTTATTCACACCATCATGGACAAAGCTCAGGCAATGCGTCTTCATGCTTGCCTACCTCCTTCTTATTGGGAATTTGCAGTAATGCATGCGGCCCACGTTTATAACCACACCCCTAAGAAAGGGCTTAACTGGAGGATGCCCTATGAGCTTTTATTTAAAGTTCCTCCAACTATTTCCCATCTCCGTGTCTTCAGATGCGGCGCGTATGTTCATTTACCAGTGGACACTCGTGGAGGCAAGCTGCAGCCTAAGTCTCAGCTAATGATATACCTAGGGGTTGCTCCTGGAAATGAGCGCAATTACCTATTCATGCGCCCAGACAACTCCCTCCACACCTACGCACATGCAGTGTTTGATGAGAACCTGTTCCCTCACTGTGCTGGGGCTTGGCCTCACAAGCCTGTGAGCGAAACTCCTCGCCACCCCCACCAGCATGACCCACCAGTGGCCCCTCCATCTGATAATGTTGAGGAAGATTTACTGCCACCATCACCACCTCGTGGTCACCAACCACAAATTGCACCACCTCCTGTGCGAGATCCCTCACCTGACGCTCCTACAGAGCGCACTAGGACCCCCTCCCCACCTCTGCCTGTTACTCCTCCTTGGAGGATTCCACAGTTGGATGCACCACCTGCCGTACCCCCTAAGCGACCTGCGCGCAAACACCACCCCCCGCTGAGGCCTGGGAATGTATATGGAGAGCGCGAAAATCCCACTAAATAGATTAAGGAGATTGAACGAGTTACTTGTTGGAGAGAACTTACAGGCCAATCACAGCCTCCTGCGCCGGTGACACTGCCAGTTCCTGGTGCAATGCCTCCATCCCCCTCTCCTTCTGAAGACGATGTTGAACGCATAGTCCATGAAGGGGGAGAAGCACTGGTTTCTTACCTATGTGCAAAGGCTGTTCCTTTGGACAATAAGGGCCCAGAGCCCAATTATTGCGAATGGTCCTACCGAGACATTCAGCACTTACCCGAATCAGAACAAAAGCAATGGTTCGAGGCCTGTAACAAGGAACTCACGATGTTGAAAGAGCGTAAAGTGTATGAGGTAGTTGACCACCTGACAAACCGCAAGGTTATCAAAAATCGTTGGGTTTTCGATGTTAAATCAGACAGTCGGAAGAAAGCACGGTTAGTTGTGAAGGGTTTCTCACAAACCGAAGGCCTAGACTTCAACCAAATATTCAGCTTAGTGGTGCGCTTTGAGACAGTGCGATCCATGCTCGCCCTCACCGCCCTTGAAAACTGGCACATATCTGGTCTCAATGTGAGATCTGCCTATCTATATGGCAAATTAGATGAGGAAATCTACATGGAATTCCCTGAAGGATTCGCCCCTCCTCATCTCAAGGGAAAAGTTCTTAAATTACTCCGCACCCTATACGGGCTTAAACAAGCAGGATTAGCTTGGTGGAAGGCTCTAAACGAGTCTATGAAAGAACTCGGCTTTGAGCGTCTCAAGACTAACGCCGGCCTCTTGATATTCAAGAAAGGCAAACAATTCGTCCTCGCCATCATATATGTCGACGATGCCTTGTTCTGCGGTCCCTCAAAGGCCCTAGTTGAGAAACTAAAGGCTGCCTTTATGAAAAGGTGGGAATGCCGCAATCTCGGAGATGCTCGCGAATTCCTCCGGATGAACATCCATCGAGATGGTCGCCGATTGTTAATCGATCAGCGCAAATACCTCGAAAAAGTACTTGAAAGGTGCGGCATGATAAATGCAAGGCCCGCTCGTACACCCTTACCTCAAGGTTATCAACCTGAGAAGAATGTAGCCCCTGTCAACCTGGAACTTCGGATGCAATTCCAGACAGTGATCGGCTCATTAATGTATCTTATGCTTGGTACTCGCCCTGACATTGCTTATGCTGTCACACAAATGGCACGAATGGCTGCCAATCCATCCCAAGAGCACTTAGATAAGGCTCTTTATATTTGTCGTTACCTCATTGGTACTCGCGAATACTCGCTTGTCTTCAACGGATCATCAGGAACCGGCTTAACCGCCTGCACAGACTCAGATTGGGGTGCAGATCCTGATACTCGCCACTCCCAAACGGGATTCTATATTAAATTGGCGAATGCAGTATTCCTCTGGAATTCACACCTCCAGAAAACCACAGCTCTCTCTT
>JBBPQU010001103.1:0-11281 GCA_038092655.1 Boletus sensibilis
CCTTTCCCTTCGAGGTGGACGACGGTATGACCAACATTCTCCGATGCGTGTAGACATGATGTATACTAGGGCTGCAGGTTCGTGAATTTCAGACGTATGCGCTCAGCCGTGATGAAAGACTACCTTATGAATAAAAGCCTCCGACTATGATGACTGGGAAAGGATTCATAATAATCCGGGGTGGGGATCAAAGGACTTACTTCCACTGTTGCGAAAAGTGAGGAAGTCAATTCTAAAGACCGATCTCTAAGAAAAAATTGATGTCATTAGACGGAGACGTATGAAGTGAAGGAGCACGAATCAACCCACGGATACTCGGGGCCTCTCAAAGTGTCGTATGGTGGCCGTTTCACCGACGTTGGGATGCAAGCGCTCGACGTCGCTGCAAAGTACGACCCAGGACGCAAGATAGCAGATGATAGTAATGACCTGTCCACTTGTGACACCTATAGCGTGAGTCGACTGGTCGTTCATGCACATAACGGAATACTTACATTGGTTACTACAGCGATGGCCGAAGTAAGTTGAGCTTGCTAGCAATTCATTGCGGACCTCGTATAACTGCGTGGATGATGCAGATGGATCGACGGTAAGACCGGTCGGCGTTCAGATCCTGCGCATTACTTCGTTTACAACCAAGAGGGAAATGCAAACTTGCGCGTGCTTTCAGAAAAGGCCGTCATAAAAGTGTTGATAGAGTAAGTTCGTTTATCCTTTCCGTCGTGTGTTTGATCCATTGATAAAGTTGTAACTCAGGGATGGCCGAGCTTCAGGAGTAGAATACACCAACGACCTCACACTCAACCCATCCGCGGATCGAACAGTGCACGTTGCAAAGGCGACACGATTGGTTGTCGTGTCTGCGGGAGCCTTCGGTTCTCCAGCTATCCTAGAGAGATCAGGGATTGGGTCTAGCGAGACTTTAGCTCGCCTTAATATTCCTCAGGTTGTTGATTTACCTGGCGTAGGAGAGCATTACCTAGGCATGCATTACTCTCAATCATTGGGTGGAAGAAAAATAGGCTGACATGGGGTTCAGACCATCCTGTTGCGTTCCCGGCATATTTCGCGGCCGAGGAAGCAGAGACCATGGATGGGCTGTACCGCGATGACGTAAAGGAAATTGAAGGTGAGATTCTAGCCACCCGAACCTGTGGACAACTAGAAGTAAAGCCTAAAACCCACTTAGAGCAAATGAAATTATGGAAGCAGGACGGAACCGGTCTTGTCTCTCATAAGTACGTCCCATGCTTCATATACATGTGTCAATCACAGTCGTGTACTCTAGCGCGTATGATGTTGCCATCAAGCTGCGACCGAACGTGGATGACCTCAAGGTATTGGGCCCCGAATTTTCTCCCCGCTGGAAATTTTTCGAGAGCAATCCCGACAAATCGATCGTTTTGCTGGCACCTTGTGCTGGGTATGCTACATATATTAGCTTGCGCGCGGGGGAAGACTCACACTCTCCCCATAGATTCATTGGTCTCCACCATGATATCCCCGCTCGCAAATACATTGGAGCCTGTTACTATTTGGTCTGCTACATGCTGCTTGATTCGCACGAAACCCCAACTAACTACACCCGAAGTGTCACCCGGAGTCGATCGGAAGCGTTCACGTCAGTTCTGCACATGATCCACACGAACGTCCGGTATTCTTGGCGAATTTCTTGAACAAGTAATCATTCCGTCCATTCGTAGACTCGCCGTCACTGACGTGTCTCATAGCCCCTCTGATCTCGCAATCCTGCGACTGGCATATAAGAAAATGCGAGAGTGGATTAGACGAATGCCACATTACAGAGGCGAGCTGCAACTCAAGCAACCTGTCTTCCCAGCAGGAAGCGCTGCCGAATGCAAAGAAACAGATGGACCCGTGCCAATCGATGCCCCTAATATCGTATACACAACGGAGGACGACAAAGCGATCGACGACTTTCATAGAACGCAAGGTAAAGCATTCATTCTAACCCGCGATATGCTACCACTTTCCTGACTAAATTTCTCTAGTGACGAGCGCGAGGCACTCGGTATCGTATCTGGTGTTCGCATTACATGCTTTTGCTTAGGTCATCTCTAGCTCGGAACCTGTGCAATGAAGCCAAGACAGGAGGGAGGTGTGGTTGACTCTCGGCTGAATGTCTACGGCGTTCGAGGCTTGAAAGTAGCAGGCGAGTCCCGTTTGACGATCAAGGCGAGTATGGTCGTTTACTGAGTTTAACCTAGATTTGTCCGTCGCTCCTTCGAATGTTGCATCGGTACGTGATCAATGGTCGGTCCTCTGTACACTGAAGAGCAACTTTCTATTAGAACACGTACTCATCTGCGCTGGTGATTGGAGAGAAAGCTGCAGCTATAATTGCAGAAGAACTTGGAATTAAGAATGTTTGATAGTAGGACGTGTACAACTGGAAGACATGTGTACGAATCGGAATGTGACCAATAAACGCGTGACGTAACGCGACGATGTGTGAAAGCGCGTCACGTTGAGCAAAGTACTTTTGCGCTTCGACGCTGTGTATGACTCTTTGACCGACACCAACATGTCTCTCTGGGTAGACAGGGCAAGTCAGAATTCAGTGGACGAGCAGAAATGCTTACTTACTCTCCTTTGCAGTTCAGACCAAAAACGCTCGATGATCTCCATTACCACCAAGGCTTGTCAGCTCGCCTAAAGTCCCTCGCCGCATCCGGAGACTTTCCTCACGTACTTTTCTATGGGCCTTCTGGTGCTGGGAAGAAGACACGGATAAGCTGTACTCTGAGACAATTGTTTGGAAGTGGCGTTGAGAAAGCAAGTCGCGCAGCTCGACTCAGAGCGATACCAAACTAAGCACCCAAAACAGCTGAAAATTGACCAGAGGGTATTCGTCTCACCATCGAGACGCAAGATTGAGATCAACCTCGTTCAGAGCAATTACCACATTGAGATAACTCCTAGGTGTGTCACCCTGTCAAGGTTGCCTTGACGTATGAGTAAACTAGTTTTTCTTCAAGTGAAGCGGGCAATTACGATCGAGTTATCATTCAAGAGCTATTAAAGGAGATTGCTCAGACGCAACAAGTTGACCTCAATGCTAAACAACGCTTTAAAGGTCAGATTTGTAGCAGTTCGTGCACCAGTGCTCACAAATTCTCTACAGTCGTGATCATTAATGAAGCCGACACCCTATCCCGTGATGCACAAGCCGCCTTGCGTCGAACGATGGAGAAGTACATGTCGAACCTGCGGATCATATTATGCGCCAATAGCACAAGCAGACTCATTGCACCCATAAAGAGTCGATGTCTCCTCATCAGAGTGGCCGCGCCGAACCCAGAAGAGGTGAATACCTTTGGAATTCCCTGTCTTTTGGCAAATGACCTGCATCCGCACAGATGCAAACTGTATTAGAGTATGTCGCCAAGAAGCTCAAGTTCGACCTTCCACCAGAGGCTTCTTCTCAAATTGCAGAAGATGCTGCAGGTAATATGAGAAAAGCGTTGCTCGTCTTCGAGGCCCTCAAGATGCAATCGTAAGTCTTGATCCCTAACAGATCCTACACTCATTGACCGAAATATTGCCCACAGACCTGATCTTTCGGGACCTCTCAATATCGCAAAACCAGACTGGGAGACATATTGTCATAAGATTGCTGATCTGATCGTGCAAGAACAGTCACCCGAACGAGTGATGCAAGTCCGTGCCAAATTTTACGAGCTTCTCAGCCACTGTATACCACCCACCATTATCCTCAAGGTAAGGGTCCTGTTCTGTGTCACGCACAGGGAGTAGTGGCACGTCTGATCGTCTGGTACAAGACTGTGGCAGACAGGGTGGTGGAGCGGGTGGACGAAGCCCTCAAGGCTGATGTGATGCATTGGGCAGCTTTCTATGTAAACATTCGACCTTTCCAAGATGAGAACCTCGACGGTTCTGACGGTACTCACAGGAGCTACGGATGCGAATGGGTAACAAGAAGATCTATCACCTCGAGGCTTGGGTAGTGAAAATCATGTGTCTGTACAAGGTGCGATCACGCTTGACTGGCGGCGGAAGACGACTAATAGATGGACACGTCCAGCACTTCACATATAACTTTGATATGTCAGAGTTTGATTGAGTGAGGGGTACTACTATAATCCATTCGTCGATGACAAGTTCTGTGATGGTGTATGGTATGATACTGTAGATCACATCGAACATGTTGAGATTGTCCAAGTTGAGGTCTCTAGTTACATAAACTATCAAGTTGGTCTGGCGGCCTAGGAGACTCTGCGACAACCACCAAGATCACGATGGTCCGTCCATTCAACCAACCCACGACTTGATACGTGTTGCTCATCTCCTGAAGCTTATCTTCTCAGTGTTCAAGACTCTCACCGACCAGCGCGTCACCGTCGAACTAAAAAATGACCTCTCGATATCCGGCGTACTCAAATCTGTTGACCAGTGGGTACCACGCGCCTGCACCTAGCTTCTTCATACAGAGCCCTCGACCCTGCAGGTTCCTTAACATCCGCCTGGATTCAATCAAGGTCCTCGATGAGACGAGACACCCACACATGGTAAGCCATGCGTCCATCCGTGGGTTTGTAAGAGAGGTCCTGCATCTCTCGTGCCTTGTCCAGATGGCGGTGAAGAACTGCTTTATCCGCGGATCGGTCGTTCGATACGTCCAGTTACCTGCAGAGCATGTTGATACGCAATTGCTTGAAGATGCGACACGAAGAGGTGGGCGAACAACGTTTCTGTTTCTGAACGCATCTCTCATGCGCTCGATCTTTTTTCCTTACTCAGAGGCCGCCAATCAAGCGAAGCGGTGACAAGCGTGAAATCGAATGTCGACACTAGTACTGACGGTCCACAACCACAATAGCTCTTATCCAGTTGATCTAGGGGGGAAAATAACTTGCTCGAGGGCTCGCTGATCGACAGTACATCATGGGATAACAGCCCGTGTATTCATGACATTTCCCTAGCTCTTACATACGCCAATGTTTGCCAATTTTGCAACTTTCCTGGATCCAACAGGATCGCTTTCTGTGCACATCTGAACGCTTCTTTCCCCTCGCCAGCAATAGCAAGTAATGAAAGGGTCTCCTTCATTTCCGTGGTGTTCTCTTCTGAGGGATGGATCTCAAGAATAGCTCGTGTCGTCCGAAGATTGCCTTGCTGCAAAATCAATGAGGCGAGTTCACGTCGTAGTTGCACGTTTGATGGCTCAGCGTGCAATGCTTTCTGGGCAATTCTGGTGGCTTGTTCGACATCGCCCTGAGGTTTGTGAGTCAACACCTTTCGAAATCCTGTGAACGAGTAGCCTTACCTGACTGAGATGGTGCTGTACAAGAAGATATGTAACATCTCTTCTTGGGTCCAGCTGTTGCCGACGCTCGATGGAGAGAGATTGGATTTCGGACAAGGCGGCATCTACAAGACTTTCGTCCTCTGTAAGGATGCCCATTCCCGTTAGTGTATTGATCGCCATTAGGTTCTCGGGGTCTGCTGTGATACTGGGTTGTTGTGAGCTGTGCATAGGAAAATGGGGGCTGCGTTCTTTACCTGTCCAACAACAGCGCCTTTGCAGACTCCTTGAAGTCCTCCGTCCCGATTGCCCACATGCATTGGGCAAGCAACACAGTAACGTGGGCGCGAAGGATGTACTCCTCCCCAGAACTATTCAGCGCACTCTGGAAAGTTGTCATCGCAGACTGCAGATCCCCGAGTTTGAACTGCGCTAATCCTGTCCCGAATAACGCTTGCACCCTGAGAATCTTCGTCTCCTTATCATTATCAGGACCTTCTTCGGGAAGCAGTCCAAGGACTGTTTCGAATGATTCAATGGCAGTGGTGTGGTCACCTAGGCCGAGTTTCAACCGAGCAATGTTTGCGTGGGCAATCGTGAACTGTCTCTCGACAAGCGGGTCTTCGGATTCTTCGTAAGCGGCTTCCAACAGGGCAATTGCACGAGAGATCCATCGCGCGCCTTCTTCGAGCTGGTCCAAACGCTCGCACAGAAGGCCCAACAGGTGGAGAGCACATGCGTCTTGTGGGCACCGTTGGGCGTAACGGTTTAGAACGAAGAAAGCAGGAA
Organism: Boletus sensibilis; assembly: GCA_038092655.1. Lineage (NCBI taxonomy): Eukaryota > Fungi > Basidiomycota > Agaricomycetes > Boletales > Boletaceae > Boletus > Boletus sensibilis. Next base: position 6,077 of record JBBPQU010001103.1, read on the forward strand.
GGAGTTCTTCCTTGACTCCACCTTGCGAGCGCGTGGTAGCTGACAGCGCGGCGAGCACTCTTGACGCGAATTCAAGATCAGCCAGTGGCTAGTCAAGTCAACTCCTAGCATGGAGATGCAAAAAGTATTCTACTCACCACATCAGCGCTGAGACCGACTGCATGTTCCAGCAATCCGCGAGCGTCAGCGGTATGTCCATTCGCCGCAGCCACCATCGCTTGCCCAACCCAAGCAAGAGTATAATCAGGGTCCAATATCTGTGCTCGTAGTAGCGCCTCGTTCGCTAATTCCAAATCATTGTGGTATAGGTACAAAAGACCCAAGTTGGCCCAGGCAACCACACTCTGTCGCACACAATTTCAAGACCTCGGTATGATGGCGCATACATGGAACAAACCTTCGAATCATGCTCTAGGGCCTTGATATATGCGTGTTGCGCTGCCTTCGGCTTTCTTAGGAAGTACATATTGCCCAGTGCAGTCCAATAAATGGAGTTGCCGGGTTCCTTTTGTAGCGCCTGTTTCAAAAGCGATGTTGCAGATTCTGACGCAGATTCGTAAGTATTGCTTTTATCCTCAGCGCACCACGCATAGAGTGCCACCGCTAGGTCAAAGAGTGCACTGCCCAGGGCAATATCTTCTGTTGACGTTGAACCAACGGTGATTCTATAGTCATAAGCAGCAACGGCGGTTTCGAGTACATGGCGGCGCGTTAATGGGGTATGTTTGGCCGTGGATTGTGGGGAGAAAACTTGTGCGATACGGGTGCTTGCGTTGGCATGCAACAAGGAATTCGTGCGGTTGAGAATACCTTCAACGGACCTTTCGTCCACGAACACAGCTGCTTTTGATAAACCGAACAGAGCATCTGCAACCACCTTCCACGTCACGCCTCCATGACCAGGGCTTTCCTGTGACGTCGTGAAGCATGTTGTGATAGCCGCAACGAAGGATTGTTCGGATCTTGCGCTGAAACCGGTAATGCGCTCCTGGTGAGCAAGGTCTAATTGTGTTTGCGCAAGGGACAGCAATACTCCGATCTCCTTCGGTCGTGCATCGAGAATCGAATGGAAAGAAAGGAGAGCTTCGACAAGTCTGCCAGTTTGGTGTTGCACCTCGCCAATCAGAAAAGTGCAAATCCAATCGTCTGGATCAAGTTCATGAGCCTTCGCGAGAGCCTTCAACGCAGCGGCGTGGCGACCAGCCCTACTGTAGGCTTCCCCAAGGCGAAGCCACAAGAGCTGATCTTTGGGCTCTGCGCGTAAGGCGACCTGGAAGGCTTCAATAGACTGCGGATAATTCCTGTGCGTCTAATTCCATTGAGAAAATGAACAATATCGTCTTGTATCTGGCTCACCAACTCTACCACGCCAACTGCTTTCCAGGCCCAGGCATTCGTGGGGAGGTATCTGCCGACGACTGCACCATCTTGAGTCTGAATTCCAGCATCCAATCCGCCTTCGCCATCAATAGTCCTACGAGCGACAACTTCGACAAGGTCCCATTCTCGTTCGTCGGCGAATCCCTCTGCAAGTCTCTTAGCGGCGCCTGCTTCTCGTGGGTCGAGTTCGAATGCTTTCTGGAAGCACTTGGAGGCTCGCGTGGGATCAGGTGGATCTGCAAACTCGGAGTAATATATACCGAGGGAGGTGTACGCAGGAGCATATGTCCGGTCGCACTTCAAGGAATTAATGAAGTGGGAGAAAGCTTCTTCACGGAAGTCGACTGCGCTCGAGATAAGAAACAATCAGCTAGTAGATAGGCAACGTGAACCAACCTCCCATTTCCCAGCAGCATTGCCCAATACGCCATAGGCACCGGGCTCGATCCATATCATGTTCGTCTCCTTGTAGATCATTCAATACCTCCTTCAACGCCTGAACGCCTTTTCCGATTTGAATCTTGCTGAGACACCAAGCGCTTTCCTCCTTCGCGCGGACGCTTTTCTGGGTTCCTGGCGGAACCAGTGACGTCGCTTTGGTGAATAATCCTTCAGCCTCGTCCCATTTACAAGTATGCTGGAGAACGTAGCCACGGCCGATCAGCGCATCCACATTGTTGGGATCAAATTTAAGGACCTCGTCTAAGAGTCGAAGGGCACGCGGGTGATGTTTTGGTGGGTATAAGTGCACGAGAGCGCTCGCAAGCCCCACGTTGAATGCCTTGCGCACTCTGAAAGATGTAAGCATTGCAAATCACTACTTCAAGGACATGAATACTCACTGGTGGATCTTGCGCCCTGTATTTTGCTCGTGCCTTCGGACGAGCTCAAGCCCGCTCTCTGCTACATTGATGACACTGGGGTAATCAAGTTCTTGCAGGTAGACCTCGGTTGCTATGCGATTGGCTAAGAGCGAATTGGGCAGCGAGCCAAAAGCTTCCTAACGAAACAACTGAGGGGCTGGAATGTCTCGAGGGTTCATCCTACCATGATGGTGTCAAATGGATCTCGGTCTTCAACCACCTGTCGAGGATGCTTGCTATCTTCTTCGTCTCCATCCGCTTCAAGAGGCGTCACAGTATATAGAAAATAGCCTCCAAGTAACCGCGCCAGCGGATTGGCGGGTAAGAGTCTCATGTACTGCCTGAGATAATCCAGACCATACCCAACTATCACAGTTCTAAGCAACTCCACTTGGATGAGACTGATCAACACGAACCGATCGTGTCACTATCCTTTCCTTCGAGGAATATAGACCAGGAAAATTCATCGGGTAGTCCGATTATGACCACACCATCGACAAGCTCGTCAAGTTCCTTCCCAAGGGGAGCTTTCTCCGAAGATGTCGTCGGTAGCGCATAAAAGTATTGTTGTTTGTACATGATCAGCTTTGTCTCGGTAGAGCGACGGAGCTCGTCAGAGGTATTTGGATGGTTCAGGACTTCCTGATAGAATGATGGCAACTGGAGTGGACAATAAGTAAATATAATACTCTTGTTAAACTGATCATACTCTGGATGTACCCCATATTTCCACCCCGATGTCCTTCTTGAGTTGGGCAGGAGAAGGCCCGCCAAGACGCGTGCGTCTCTTATCGAATTCATTCTTGATGAAAACTTCTTCGTCCCGTTCAATTATTGATATGATTTCTTCGATGACAGGGAGCGAGTTGTGAACCGCGGCTTGCGTGTCAAATATTGGAGATGCAGTCGGGTTCGTTGGGTCCGGTGGTGGTAAATCCGACAATGTCGCAGACAATGACGAGTCAGGAAGCAAGTAGGAGAGTGCGCTCACTACCTGCATGGAGAACAGCTTCACTCTGACATTCCGACGTGACATCGAATGTACTTACTTGTTGACGAGAGCCGTGTTCTCTCCTGGTCGAAATCAACTTCTGGAGAGTCTCCGCGCATTTGGTGACATCACCACTAAAGAGAATTTCTGCCAAGGCTTATTAGGACCAGAGCGCTAAGGCCATACCTTTTCGCAAACATCTGCATGATGTGTTCCAGTGCCTCCGAGAGAGCATCCCATCGACCACTTTTCTCGTAAAGTTGCGATATGCCCTGTGCAGTTGGTTGACTTGGTAAAGTGACCTGCGATGACGGACGTGACTCGCCTGCCAGGCAAGGATCTGGTCTGGCTTCAACTCGATTGCTTTGCGATAATACTGCGCACGGTTGTCAGGCCATCTGAATACGTGACACACACGATGGCTTTACTTGCTCGCTCTTATCGTGCTCTCCCAGTTCAAGGAGGGCGAGACCTAGGAATACATGACTGTCGTTCTATCAGCCGAGTCAACGGTACGTGAAAGAATCTAAACTGGGACGCACGCGTTATAACTGTCGGGTTCATAGTCGAGAACTTGGAGTGCTGCATCACGAGCCGCCTCATATTGTTTCTTTCCAAGAGCGTCTCTCGCTGTCTTGAGTTTTGTTTTGGCGAACGATGAGGACATTGTCGATGTTGGCAGGTGGTTCCAAGTCAATTGAAGCTTGAATTATTACCTGGTCACGGGGGGGAGAATTGTGGCTGTGTGGTCGCCTCATCTGTTTCAAAGTGATGCTGTATTTCAGAGTTCGCCATTTGTGACTCTGTTCTTCACTCAACCATGGCAAGCCTCCTACGATCTGCTAAGTCTGGCAGCGATTGGTCGGATAACGAGCTTCTCGTTTTCGACATTCAGGTGGTTGATGCCAGCATCGCTGCGTTCTTTGACACTCCTGAGCTTCCCCAACCAACAGTGTCTGCAACGATCCTCAACAACATGGACAAGCCGGACGAGCCTTTGGTGAAGGATGATCGTCTATTCTTTCAGTATATGGGGCTGGTAGAGAAGCCGCGCTCTCCTGACTCCCGCGTTGATGACTTTGCTGCGTTCATCTTGCGCATCTTAAACTACGATAACGAAGATCGCACTATCTGCCAGAGGACGGAGATATCTTTCCCCATGGCCGGGCAGCGCGTCGATGCTAAAACCGATGTGTGCCTGATGGATGAGCTCGAACTTCTTCTTCTCGTACAAGAAGACAAGGTTAGTTGTCGAATCAGCATCTGCAGGACTGACCGAACTATTATCAGCGGACTTCGTCAAATGACGATCCTGAACCCCAGGTTATCGCTGAGGCCATCGCTGCCTTTAATTAAAACAACCTTCAACGCAAGCAAACAGGTTTACGGCCCCTGCAGTCCAAGTATATTCCCGCCATCACGATGATCGGGACTGCTCCTATTTTCTATCGCATCCCTGTTACAACGGCACTTCTTCAAGCACTTGCCACTGCATCCTACCCGCAGGAAGAGACAACTGTCCTAAAATTCATCCCACCTGTCCCAAACCAGCATCGTTACCGCATTGACGGAATGCGGCCATTGGATAATCGGACTATCCCCGACTCCCACGGTAGTGGAGGAGGGCTTTTGTCGATGGCAAACGGTCAGGCACCTGCAAAAGAGCACTGTCGAATGTGAAAACGTTATGTAATCAACTATAAACTGTAAAACTAAGGTTTGCCTGGTGGACCGGCGATCACGTGCCCCTGCTCAGCCACGCAAGCCATTTAACCGCCCGATTCAGACCTTCCTCACATTTCTCAAACGAGTTTTTTTCTCCTCGCGCTATGCGATTTAATTTTACTTGGGCCCCTACAGATATGGTCGGACTGCCCTGGATCCAGCTCAAAAGGAGGACAACTGGAGGTGGAGGTGTTGTCTGAGCGGGAATGGGGATGCAGCGAAGACTGTTCGAACTTCGAACAAATG